>JACCGJ010022779.1:0-22803 GCA_013407085.1 Atriophallophorus winterbourni
GCTTGAGGTTACATGACACCCAGACACCTAGATGTTTTTCTCCGGTAGTCCAGACGAGATCTTGCGTGCTAAAGATGCAAAGATTTGACAAAACCGCAGCATTTTACATTTCGCAGGATCAAAACGCAGTTCTTTTGATTGAACCAAGGAAATAAGGTGCAGAGATCCCTTTAAATTGTCGTACACTCGTTAATAGTCCTAACACATTTCGATATTTGAAATATCATCGGCAAACAGTATCAAATCACAGCCATTATCCTTCATCACGTCATTCATTAACACCAGCAACAGAAGAGGTCTACGCACCGAATCTAGCGGAATTCCACATGTGACGTCTATTCTTCTAGAGAGGGTGATTACAACGCAAAATTGTATGCTTAGCAGTCTCCGTGTCTAGAGAGAGGTTATCCACAATGGTCGAACCAAGATATGTGAAATGGTGTACTGGTTGAAGCAGATAGTTTCCAACAGTGATGATTGGAGTCGATACAGTCCCTCGACCAAGGACATTGGTTTTGCTCATGCTGATTTTTAGCTCAAATTTTTTCAATGCCAACGACCGGAGGTGTTCTTGGTAGTGAGTAATAATAACCGCATCGCCAGAAAATAACAAGTCACGGATTAGCATATCCCGTGCCTTGGTTTGTGTTCTCAACCGGTTCAGGTTGAAAAGCTTGCCATCACTTCGCGTGCGTAGGTAAATGCTTTCTGTTCTCTCCCTATAAGCGTGCTTCAGAAACAGAGCAAAGAAAACCCGAAAAGCGTGAGCGCAAGAACACACTCTTATTTGAATTTCAAAGGCTTCTGATCTGAAACCGTTGAAATGGACTGCGCACTTCATGCCAGTGTGGGACGGAATAATGCGTTTGAGCAGTCTTGGGGTCAGCCTATCAGATCAACAATTTTTAAAAGACACTTTATGCTGACGTAGTCGAATGCCTTCGTTAAATCAATAAAAACAGCATATAATGGCAAAAGCTGTTTCATCACTTTTCTTGAAGTTGTCTAAGGGAAAAGTTCATGTGAATGGTTGATCTTTCCCTGCGGAACCCACTTTGAGATTCGGAGTAATCTCTATCAGCTAAAACTTGTAGTCGGATATGTAAGACTTTAACAAATGATTTGTCCACAACATTCAGAAGCGAGATTCCTCTGTAATTGTTGCAGTCGCCTCTATTACCCTTATTTTTGAATAGCTTGATGATCTTCGCATCTCTTGTGAGAAGAAGCAAAGTGTGAAGAGGCTGTAATAATGCAATTCCACAGCAGATGTACTAGAAAATCTTTTTTCCTTGCCATCTAAAAAATGTATTTTTAATGTCAGTAATTTAGTAAATGCAATCGATTTGTTACTAACGGTTCGGTGATAGCACAAAGTTTAATATTGAACTGCATGTATAATCTAACTACCTCCAATTTATAAAGACCAATCCGTTAAAAATTAATAAAGATTTCTTGCCTACTAACTTGTTACGTGACCACAATTGTGTAATAGTCCGGGGCATATTGGGAAGCAAAGTAATTTGAAACATATCCGAATAGTTGGTAGACAATTTTTAACTCCTCATCGCGTTTTCAGTTCCATAATGCGAGTCCTTTTAGTCTTTTTTAAATACGTAACAATGAATCAGATAATTCATTCAATTGAGAGTGTGCTAGTCAGTCACACGTTCTCTTTTAAGCTGTCGTGTTTGGGAACTCGGAAGAAGCACATTCTCATAAAATGGACAATCACTTTGAACCTAAATCATTCCTGATTTAATGGCACACGTCTACAAACGCCATGCCAATATGAAAACAAAGTGTTCAACATTTCTACACACTTTACCCCGAGAAACCAATGTGCGTGATCTCAAAATTCCTGTTTTGATATTTTGACGCCGGAATGTGATAAGTGACAAACAGCAAGCAATTTACTCAGTTTCCAAATAAATTTGCTAGCTATCTAAGTTATGTTTGCGTTCACTCAAACCCAAATTTATTTGAAATCTCTTTCTTATCATAATGTGGTGCTTGTGATGTCTAGATTTTCCTATCAGCACGTATTCCGTCGCTCAAATATGATGTGGATTTTCTATGGTTATTAAGTCACGTTCGGGTCAATAACAGGCGGTAAAGTTATTACCGAATGCAGTATGTCACGTCACGTGCGCTAACCTTACAGAAAATCAATACGTTCGAGCATTCGTTATTAAAAATTAGCATGTCGGTAAATTGTCTTGGAAAATCCCCGTTAGATGAGGAATGCAAGTTTGGACAATGTACAATGCAGGTAAACTGTAACCCTTTTGCTGCATAAAGTAAACAGTCATATCCTTCACTTCGTTTTCAAACATTCAAAATAATAAATATTTAGAGTTATTAATTAAATAAATCAGTACTTAAGTAATGCGTTGCTCACATCCCCCGCACATACACACCACTACCGGCTTCTGGCTGTTTGCCGTCATCAGGTGGAGACAGTAAGATTAGCTTCAGTGAGCCTTGAAACGGTGGATAAATGGTAAACAAGTGTATACTTAAATGCCACTGTTGAATAGGGTTCGTACAACGATATTTAAACACGTAATCACATAGTGACTCGTGGTCAAGCACTCAATGCGCTTTGGATGACCAAAGTGATTGTTTTTCACGTCCTCCACGCACATCAACTCACACTAAAACCGGTTTCAGGCTGTTTGCCATCGTCAGGTGGAGACAGTAAGATCAGGTTCAGTGAGCCTTGAAACAGTGGATTAAAGGTAAACAAGGGTATACTTGTATGCCAACTGTTATATAGGGTTCGTACAACGAACCACGATGTTCAGACACAGAATCACAAAGTGATTCGTGGTCAAAGCACTCAAGGCGCTTGTGGATGACCAAAGTAATGTGTTGCTCACATCCCCATCCCTTACACACCACTACCGGTTTCAGGCTGTTTGCCATCGTCAGGTGGAGACAGTAGATCAGGTTCAGTGAGCCTTGAAACAGTGGATTAAAAGTAAACAAGGTTATACTTGTATGCCAACTGTTATATAGGGTTCGTACAACGAACCACGATGTTCAGACACGGAATCACAAAGTGATTCTTGGTCAAGCACTCGAGGCGCTTATGGATGACCAAAGTAATGTGATGCTCACATCCCCATCCCTTACACACCACTACCGGTTTCAGGCTGTTTGCCATCGTCAGGTGGAGACAGTACATTATACAGTACTTAATTTGGTAAAAACGCCATAGTTCCGTCGTACGAACAGGAGAAAATTGGTAGATCCGCCTATCCGTTAACCGATGACACAATAGAATTCTTTCTGAAAGTTTATTAGGTTCCTTAGCGCGGTCATTTCCCATTATATCATTGACGATGCCATTATATAAGCAACATAATTACATTCAATACATAAAATTGAATTTCCTCAAATTTCGTGGGCACATTAATCATTCTATACACAGCAACTTACGTTCCGCTAGTGTTCCTAATTTTGCACACATGAGCTTCTCGTGAAAACCTTCACACGACTAATTTCAAAAGAATAATTAAAAAGAAAAACAACAATCTTATTTCGAACATTTTTTTCAAATTTCGGCTTTATAATAGTATTACAATCACACACAAAACGAATAGTGCACAAATTACACATAAAAGAATGATATTCTCAGATAATGTACACTTGATATCTACGAGATAAATTGATCAATAAGCAGTTCCCTATTACAAAGGTTTCGTGAAGCAAATGAGATAAATGACCTCCCGTATGAAGACATTCTAAAAGGCAGCATGATTTATTTTGAACGAGTCTTTGGATAACCACCTAGTGGTAGTCTGATGTTAAGTTTCTAATTCAAACACACATAAAAACCAAATAATTAACAGGTTAGTACCAATTATCATAATGAATCTTAAAATATCAATAAAAAACCGAAGCGGCTATTCATGTTCAAACCATTTGCTAATGAGGTTGAATTCCACATTATGTATTATTTGAATGCCAGTGAGAGAATGGAATTAACTGTATTCTCTTTCTAATTAGATTACGACCGCTTTTCCACTGTTCCAAGGCTCATTGTATCGAATCTTACTGTATCCACCTGATGACGGCAAACAGTCAGAAACAGGTAGTGGAGTGTAATTTCGGGGAATGTGAGCAACACATCACTTTGGTCATCCATAAGCGCCTTGATTGCTTGACCACGAATCACTATGTGATCTATGTTTGAACATCGTGGTTCGTTGTACGAACCCTATGAAACAGTGGCATTTAAGCATAACCTTGTTTACGAATTATCATTATCACTGAACCTGATCTTACTGTCTCCACCTGATGACGACAAACAGCCAGAAACCGGCAGTGGTGTGTAAGGGATGGAATTGTGAGCACCACCGTACTTTAGACTACGACCTATTATCCAATAATCCAGAAGCCATTTAAATTGGGAATGGATCCATCAAAAACGATTCTGTGTTAGATTGCATGCTAAAATGTCATCAGAGTTTGAATTATTGTCCTAAATTATGCCCAGTCCCGCTAATTGCTTCGTGTAAAATTGTTGTTTATAGCCGTGAAGTTTGTAACGTTATATGCGGAACAATTTCCAATTTTATAGACCTTGAATGGCTTTTATCCGCTGTGCGTCATCTTACTTCAAATCTTGAAATCCATTTTTAGCTTATCATAATTATATAGTCCGTCGCCAAATTACTTTTTACACGCAACGCAAATTCAAATATTTCAAGGATATGTGTATTAATAAGGAATAATAATGCTTATTTCAATACAGTTGTTTATTCTTGAAGGCTAAATTTTACGGAATATTTGGTCTAAGAATCATTTGAACTCATACCCTGTTCGTTACCTTGTTTGTTTGGGTAGAAAAATTCAAATGTTTCTATAATAAGTTTAAAGTATATTGATCAGCGAGGTATTTTGTTTGAGATCAGCGAGTATTATGGAACAAAATTGTTGAAGTTGCAAGAACATATAAGTGAAAAACGAAACGACGAAAACGAATGAATTGTGTGGAGCTATTTTAAAATTGTCCGAGATTGAAGAACAAAATATTATTAAAGAAATGAAAGGAATCGAATACTATTCTTACTGTCCTTACATGGGTACATAATCAGCACGTATTCTTCACAAGCAGATATCATATTTTCACCAAGGAAAATGATATTCAAACAAACGTTACGAGCTCTATGTTGATTACCATGGTGCTGTCCCCAAGTTCTTTGAAAACCATCATAATTTCCGCAATACACACGAGCCTGGAATTCAATTTACCCAAAGATCAACATTTTTAATTTAATGATTGAAAATATGTTTATATCCACATCTCGAATGGTCAAACCTGGTCATACATAATTTAAAGTCAGAACAAAAAACAGAAATGGACCTCATGAACTTACGGCAACCAAATACAATTGATTGCCGTCCGAATACATTTTGATGACTAGAGCCCTGTCGTCCAATTAAGATTCAACATCGCATACTTTCATTTGAAGCAACGATCTAAATGACAGTATAAACTTGTCAAAACGGATGATTGAAAATGGGTTTCAATTTATGCCTTTAATATATTTTATTTGCTTTAGAACTGAGAAACCGCTGTTATTTCAGCAATCTTCTCATGACTCTTGATAAACGGACTCGAGCCGTGGATAATGGATACCCTGTTCATGTTAGTTGTGTGTCTTAAGCTTTTGAACGTGTTAACCACTGCATACTGCTACATACATTGGAGCAGATCGGTGTGGGTGGTAGATTATTGGCATTGAGACAGGATTACTTGTCTGGTAGAGTTATCAATGTTAGAGTTGATGGGCACTATCCAGCCCAGTAGAACTTACAAATGGCGTAACTCAAGGCTCAGTCTTGGGGCTAATAGTCTTCCTGGTGTACGCGAACGATATACATGAAATAGTACGCACCAAAATCATTTTATTTGCGGATGATATCAGAGTTTGGACTAACGTACGCACCATAGAAGATTGCCAAATTTTACAAAAAAAGGTCTCGAAGCATTTCATAAGTGGTGATTGCGAAACTGCCTACCATTCAACATCCAAAAATATAAAATGTATATTCTAATTCACATACTCTCGAGGATCTCAGCAACTTACATGGGTTACTGAAGAGAAAGACATTGGTGTGTGGATTAGCAGTAACTTGAAATCATCACGGCAGTTTTCAGTGGTATACAAAACGTCCCGCCAAAAGTTGGTACAACTTGGAAGGATATTCGGTAGTTTTACAAAGAATATACTTCCACGGATAATTAACACCTATAACAGGCCAACAATGGAGCACACTGTTCAAGCGTGGTCCCCATGGTTACAGGATGACATGGCATTGCTACAACATGTATAAAACACTGCTACAATACTGGTGTCAGGGGTACACAACCGGCCATACGAGTAGAGTATTGCAACTCTGTACCTATTTGACTTTACTTACCATCGTGTCAACGGTGACATGATCCTGATGTTCAACATTCTGCATACCGTGGATCACCCACTTGAACACTTGCTACAACGGCAAGAAGCACGTGGTCGCAGATCGCAGGGCTACAAGTTAATTATTCCACACTCTAGATCAAATTGTCAAAGGTTCTTTTTTACTGACCGAGTTTGTTTTATATGAAACTCCCTGCCCCCACATATCATTTGCGCAACAAGCCTGAACATGTTCATGGTTGAACTTGACAAGTATGTGTTGACAAAATCCAACCTCGAACCTGAATACACAAGCTGACTCCATAATTTCGGGGGATGTGAGCAACACATCACTCTGACTCCACATTGATAAAACATTTGTGTTGTTTTTATGCATTCCCTATATTTTTATCTATGGTTACTGTAAATTATTTGCTTTTTGAACAATTAAAACTTTGAGTTGACTTGAATTACTTATTTTTATATATATATCCTCGAAATATTTGAATTTTCGATGCCTGTTAAAGATAATTTTGCCACGGACTATAAAATAATGACAAACTGATAACAGATTTAACGAGTTGAAGTAAGACGAGGCACAATCTCCACAGCATATAAAAACAATTCAAGCTCTATACAATCGGAAATTGTTCAAAGAAAATCGATGTTTAACAAAGAAAATCGATGTCACTAGCGGTGATCCACAAGGATCAGTGCTTGGACGAATACTGTTTCTAATCTATATGCACGATTTGCGAATACCAAATGATAGTAAGATGGTTCTGTTTGCTGACGATATAAAAGTACGGAGGCGAATCAGCTATGCTGATGATTGTATTTTGCTACAACGCGATTTGAATGCCTTTTACAACTGGTTATCCGAAAATAAAATGCCCTTGAATATGCAAAATTCTAACATAATTCAGGTCGGTCATGACCTGGGCTTTCCTTATCCATACAAGCTCGACGACAAAATCCTGGAGTACATCGCGGAAGAAAATGGACCTAGGTGTCTGAATTTGCGGTTGTTTGAAGAATGGTCTACAATGCGGAGCCTTTTACAGGAGCTCGTCTTGGCTGCTCGGCATGTTACGTAGGATATTTGGACTTTTTCCCCAGGGTGATTTCCTATCATGATGAACACATACATACACACAATTGTAGTTTATTAGCGTCAGGAGGTTCTCTTGGAAGTAAGCAATTAAGGCTGCATCGTTGGCTAACAGCAGCTCATGGATTAGCACATCCCGCGACTTGGTTTGTACTCTCAACTGGTTCAGTTGGAAAAGCTTGCCATTACTTCGCGTGCGATGGTATATGCCTTCTGTCCTCGTCCTAAAAGCGTGCTTCTGAAGCAGAGCAAAGAAAACGCTGAACAGCATGGGAGCAAGAACACACCCTTGTTTGACGCCTCGTCGAATTTCAATGGCTTCCGAACTGCAACCGTTAAAATGGACTGAGCCTTTCATGCCTGAGTGGAACGAAATAACGAGTTTGAGCACCCTTGGGGTCACCCTATCAGATCAAGCATTTTGAAAAGACCCTCCCTGCTTACGTAGTCGAAAGCCTTAGTTAAATCAATAAAAACGGTAGAGATGAGAAATTCGTAGGGGAACGCGTCGCAGTATATTGAATGTGGATAATGAAGTAAAACACTCGTGGTGAACGTAGAGTTGATCTCGTGCAAAAAAACACGGCTGGTGGAATTCAGAAGAAGAATATCTTCCGAATGATAGCGGTTCCGTGCAAGCCATAACATCAAATTTTACACGCGCACAAAATTTAAGCGGTGATGTGAAAAATAGGAATTTCCGAAATATTGAACACTAAAAATGGTTCAGTCCTATAGATCTCGTCAAACGAAATCAAATGGTGTAAAAATGATCCAGATAGAATCAGCGAGTGACGAGTAATGTTCAAACATATCAGATCACAAAATTATGCGACCGCACGGATATGGAGTGACCTCCTGTGCAGTGAAGCGCTTTCGATAGCCTCCTTGAATTTGCGTTCAAACGAATTCAGGGAGTGTTCACTTCTCTGCGGGAACTTTAAATCGGCCGTGCATAAAATTAATTTCTCCACACATTTTTTCCGCTTTTTCGTTAAATTTGGGCCAAATGCATCATTTTTCGTATCAACTGAAACCAATTTTGGACGTGCAATTTTGAAAGAAACTCGAGATGACGGGAATTGTTGTGATATTTTGTCCAAAAAATTTTGGTTGCGACATTTGCCTATAAACTGAATCATATGTGTAAATTATTGATCAAGACGGACAAAAAACATCGTTCGGTTGACAAATTGTATCTTGATGTCGAGACCTGTTCGTCAATTTTTTTAAGTTTTTGGTAAATTTATTGTAACCCTCGAAAATTTGTTTATATAAAGCCAATTTCTTCTTCTTCTTCATATGGGATAGATTAAAGTCGCCCATAATCAGCAATTGAGTAGTCTGGAAGCTTGTGATGAATAGCAATGTTTCGATTAGTTTCCCATTAAATGAGCTTTCGGATGATGGAGAGCGATAAATGTTGCCAATTGTATATTCATCTATATTCACTAGATTTACTGAACACCACATCGTATCAGGAAGGCTGATGTCAGGATGATCAATTACGTTACACTGCGCTAAGCGTTCATGAAAGTAGAGTTCAACTCCAACGATCGCGATGGAGTAGTGACATTTTCGGGATAGAGAGCTCGGCTTCAGTCATCTAGGGCTGAAACCAAGTCTCTGTAACTGCAACCAAATTGGGTAAAAGTTTGTCACAAAGCTCGCCTAGTTCAGCTAATTTGTTAGTTAAACACTGAGCATTCGTATATATGCGCTTGATCGTATTTATCTTACACAATTTAGGATCATAGTACTCGTTTTTAAGTAACATTTTGATTGTCAGTAAAAGGATTGCAATCTGGGTGTCAGTTTGGGAACACGCTTGGGCACGCTTAGTCTTACGTATTGTTGACACTTTGCGCGGTACGATTTCCAGTTGCTATTGACTAGACCCATAGCCTTTGTAGCTGGAGGATCTAGGTATTCTTAAAGTGTCTACAACAATTAAATCACGAGATCCAATAGCATCGGCAATGTATAGCCCTTGCTTCAAATCGTGTTGCTTTGACTTAAAGTTGATACTGCATCAACATTTTCGGGGACACTAGAGAATATTTAACTACGTAAAGTATACTGGTCTCGACAAGTGGGTTGATTTTTGCTTTTTCACCAGGGTATGTCGGTATGGAATCGGTAGGCCAAACTGGGACAAGTAATGAGTAGAAACGCTTTGAGGATGACTTCTTCCATGTCAGATTTAGTTCGCAATGCCACACTTAATAGACGGGGCCGGTCTACGTGTCGGAGCTTCTATGCCGATTTAATCGCGTCAACGAAGAAGATACTAAAGATTTCAAGCCAATGTGTGTACAGAGCTTAGTCCATTCCTTTAGCGCATGTTCTAGCCTTGCTAATATACAAACCTTCCAGTAAAGACAAACAAGTGTGGAAATAAATCCAAAAGTATGAGAACACAAATTGTTTTGTCCGCACAGCATGTCGCATTACGATTTTTGAAAATCTTATAAATGTCTCGATATCTGGGTTAACGGAAATCGGGAAAGCAGTGTGCAGTGTGAGGCTGTCTAACATAGTGCATGCAGCGTTTTAACCTTGCTTAGAGGAATATTCGGACGTTTCTGTTGTACTCAAATTCAAAATTGTTCAAAATATGCACAGCTTGGGCACCATGATTGTAGAAAGACTTTTGTCACAAGGCAACTAAAGGCACTCTGGGGCTCAGGCACATCAAAACTCTCCTAACCATGACATGCCGAATAATTCACACGGCACGACACTTTTTTAAAATTGTTTCGAGTCTCCCGACACCAAGTCATAATTTGACGCTACAAATACCACATTCCCGATTAAACAGTCCCCGAAACTTTTATGCATCCCTTTATGCTTTCTGTGAAACAGTTTATCGCAAGATATTGTGTCCTCACCGAATAAAACTATTCCTGAAACAAATGTTCCCATCTTTTATTTGTTAAAATACATTGTGTTGTTCAGAATTTAGTGCTCACGTTTTATACACAATCGGAAAAATATATTTAGCCAAGCAAATATTTCCGATCGAAATTCATTAATTCCAGGTCATAATTGGTATTACTTTTCTCCTCCTTTGAACCATATGAACGCGAAAATGAAAGTAAGATTTGCTGAAATTTTATATGTTTAAACTATGATGTGATGATTTTTTACAATAAATCTTGAATATAGAATAGAATTATTCAGCCATATACCTTCCCATCTGCCGCCTCCTCTCCTTAATAAAGCACGATAATGATTTCAACATCATGGTTCCATGTTTTATCCTTAATTGCCAGGTGTTTTATCAAGTTTTCCCAACCGTTTCAGGACGGATATAACCTTTTGGTTACATGAACTTCGCAAGTCATTTTAAACTTATTCTAACTGAATTTTCCGAATTTTTTTGAGCACGCGGCATACAAAATTTTGTCATCTGCAGGGGTGATTTTCTTCTTTGTTCGCATCATCATTTGACGTGTCCAACAGTGAAGAAAAGTTTGTGCTGGTACGGGTGGCGAACGTATCCTCACATTCGCAATTTGTGAGCCAAATAAAAATCGGGTGAAAGTCTCAGTTATTATGAAATTTTGTTTCCAGTATAAACTTAGTCATGCATACAAAGGGGGGGGACCATTATGCAAAAAGAGTTGGAAATAAATCAGAAAACTTCGAAATTGCGTTGCGTTTAATAGTTGTAACCTTTAGTTACATCCGGCAGAAGTCACCAAAATCGTACTGGCCTGTTGTAATGTCTCACGACCGTGTAGCGCTCATTGTTTCCATAGCAGATGCCCGATCAGATAACTGCGGACGCTATCATACGCCCAGACAAGATCTACTTCGGATAGGCATCCATGGTGACCTTCAATCGTGCACCCCATTGAATATCATGTCCTCGGTCAGGAACATTCACATCTTCACAGCAATTTCACTTGACTGAATATGAAACAGCTCAGGACAAAATAAAAAGTCATCTCTGTAAAACATTTCTGTCGATGGATGACGACGTGAAGTTTATCCTTTGTCCTAATGGTGACGTGTCCGATGAAGATTTCGACTTGCCTGTGTTGACTGAGGCGGAGGAGGAGGAAGAGAATGTCATCCAGCAGCTCCAGCTCATGCGGAATGTCGAAACAGAAATCGCGACTGAAAATGATGTGCTCGAATCAAGTAGGAGCGATAGACGAGAAATAACGTGGAGGAACAAGGAATTCTGTCCTCCTGAAGATATTGAATGGAAAGATATACTTTCTGTTGACGAAGAATGGCGATCATTTTCACCGATTTCCTTTTTTAAGTTGATGTTCGACAATTCGGCATTCGAGACAATGGTTTACCAAACCAAAATTTATGCAATGCAGACCGCTGGGAAAGAGTTGCGAATTGACAATACGGATATGAGAACTTTCGTGGGGATCACATTCCGAATTGGTATAATCAAAGTTCCTAGTTATCGAACTTACTGGAAAAAAGGCCTAAGCCTCAAAGCAGTTTCGAGTAATATGAGTCGAGACAGATATGAGGAGATAAAGCGCTATCTTTGCTTTAATGATAGCATTTTGCGGCAGGAAGATGGCAACAAAGACGAAAAACTATTCAAAATTCGACGAATTATGGATTCCATCGAACCGAACTGTCAGAAACTTCCACAAGAAGAACATAAAGCCGTGGATGAACAAATCATTCCTACCAAAGCGCATATCTACTTAAAACAATCCAATCCAAGAAAGCCCCATAAATGTGGGTGTAAAGTCATATCTAGAGAAGGATCGAGTAACCTTATTTATGACTTCGAGATTTATACGGGGAAGGATCGGAAGAAGGAAGATGTCGAAGTTGGAGTGTCATCAACCTACGCACTTCGGCTAGCTGAAGGTATACCCAAGCACAAGAACTACAAGTTATTTTATGATAACTGGTTCTCTTCATTGTGCTTATCATGGAAGCTACAGGAATCTGGTATTCTCAATGTGTCTACCTTCAAGGTGAACAGCCTGAAAAGATGTATACTGAAGAATGATAAACTGCTACAAAAAGATGGGAGAGGAAGTTACGACTTCAGAGTTCAAATCAATAGTAATATAATAGCTGCGAAGTGGTTTGACAACAAACCAATTAACCTACTTTCTTCATATGCGGGAATAGAACCGGCTGATACAGTGATGAGATGGGATCGAAAACAGAATTCATATGTAGAGGGCGTATTTTTTATTTTATATTACATTATATCTTAATTATTTATACTATCGATTCATTATTCAATAGGTTTTGTAACTTATTATCAATTATTCGAAATTTAAATGTTTTTATTTATTCGTTGAAATAGCATAAATTTATATGCGTAAAGTATTAATAATTCAATTTTATAATTGTATAACATACACAAAACAGTCAATGACTAAATCCAATACAATCAAATTTTATTGGGAAAAGTAGAAATCATCTGCATATAAATTCTGGCGGCACATACAAATTATCATTTGCTTAACAAACATAACACTCGAAAAATTTTATTTATTGATATTTATTTTTATTTATTTTCTTTATATTTAAACAATTAGTGAAAACTACTCAAAATTAAAAAGCACTTGAAAACAATGAATTACATACACTCGTGTTTTAAGAGCTATTATATTATATAAACTAGCTTTTTAAACTGACTTGTTCGCCTTTTGTTATAGAAGTATCGGGAGAGTGTAGAAGCCAACTTTAATATTATCGAGATGATGTCTGTAAACAAAAATTAAATGAATCATTCATTAAGTTATCCTAGCAGTGAGCATTCGATTGATGATCGACAATTTTGTCATGGATTATATAATAATACGAATTTTTCTCCTATACAGTAAGCCTAATTCAAACCACCTAGACAATTTCACGAATGTGAAATACAGCTTTATGCAGCCAACCATTCAATCGAAAAATAAATCTATTTTGAATATTCCGATGTTGCACCATAAAAATATGCCGATTAAAGTCTCTAATGACTCCACTCGAATTTCCACCATAAATTAATTTCCACAATCAGAACAAATCTTGGAGTGGTTTTTTAAGTCCTAAGTTAACTCAATTTTCGGAATACCAACCTCCAGTTTTCTTGACAAAACAAACATGTTTTTTTCTATATGAGACAATATAATTCAATTTATAAATTGTTTGTGGTTCACTATCAACGCACTTGATCCGGAAAATGTTCAGCAGAGTAAGGTGCTTTTGTACCATATAATGCTAAATTTTAGAACCAGGGATATTTTATCTAGACAAACAATTTAAACTCAAACACACCCCTCTCGCTCTTTCACGTGAATAGATTAATTTGAGATAACCTGAGTAAACAAATCTGTTATCAATTTTCGACATTAGATGGACTTTCGGGTACACTTCAAACTATCCAGTGAGTTCGTTGTCACAGTTTTCATCCACTCGGACAAAGGGAAGTTATGGAAGAAAATCTAAGTCGATTCAGTTGAAAATGAAATACTCACTTGGGGATTTATGCTGGGAAATAATCAGATTTTGACATTCTATTATGTGAGCAATGAAGATGATATTTATTTAGCTGTATAAAACACTTGACACAATACATCTGCTCTTTCATTAGTTTTTTTTTCGCGGAATTTTCAAATTAAAAATGGCGCGAATCGTTGCGATGTTTTAAACATGATACAATGGAATGAATTCTCAGTACTCCAACTTCATTTACTTTTGGAATAAATTGTGATATTTCATATCCCAATCTCAAAATGACGCAGGAATCTTGTCCCAAATAAATGTGAGTCGATTTGCCTGGCACGTAATTATCAAATGGATAGATCAGTTGTTCTATACAAAGTCATATAATCAATGCAAAAGGCTTTAATAACAAAGTGCTAAAATGCAGCTGCTTTAATGTCATAACCGAAAAAATGTTTCGATAATCTGATATTGATTTACTAAGAGAATTTTCTCTTAAGCCTAGTTAAAATTTTCGCTATCAATTTATTGCTTTATATGTACTGATAGAATAAGATTGACTAATTGTTATCAAGAAGTTATGATTGAATTTGTTGACAATTTGAAATTCATTGATTGAACAAAAATTACTTTGTAATACAATTTTGGCGTAAAAGATTTGTTTTCAATATTTTTTAACGAGAAAATACTGTGAAGTATTGAGATTAGCATCTTTAAGTGTAATTCTGGTTTGTTCCAAATGAGCTGGTAGGAAGTTTACCTAACCTACAGGATGCTAGATATCCCAGGGCGTAGCAATCTGGGACTGTCCAACATATGTCGGTTAATTTTTACTCTATCACAAACAAAAATCGACTTAGAATCGTTGTATTTCAATAGTTAGTGCAATAACTTTAGCTACACACAAATCCAGCTGAGATAGAGGTATCGTATGTAATATGATAGGCTAAAACCTAATAAACATGATAAAATTCTTCGACTCTACTAAGAGAGAAGAACGGGAAAGCTTTATTCCAAACATTTCAAAATTTCAATTTCAGATCAGTGTTAAGAAACACAAACACAACGAATTTTGTACAATTTTCACACAAATGAAAAATATTCGCAGATAATAAACACGCAATATCAACGAGAAAAATTAAATTGTTCAATAAGCAAAGGTATCGTGAAAGAAATGGGATAAATGACCTCCAGTCTCATGTGTAGAAATTGTCATTGAGGTAGATTGACCTCATTGGCCATGGCTGATGAAGGATATCGAACAACTCGACAAGATTTATCATCGTGCGACAAAGTTTGTGTCCCGTTACAGAAATTTGCTTTTCAAAGAGCGAATGGTATAACTAAATCTACACGATTTTACCCAACGATGGATACGTAGTGCCTTTTGATTGTATTTGACAATCAATGAAACGTCCCAAGTTGAGTGACGCGCAAAATCCCAGAGGTATATCAGAACCCAAATCGGATTTGTCTATAAATGCGGCACTGTATTGAGGAAATCAAAATATAGTAAAAACATACCTCAAATATTGGGGTCAACCGGGTAAATCCGGGTCAATGTCAAAACAATATCGTGTACGTACCAAGTTACGTACACGAGTCAAAATCAAATCAAGTTCAAATGTCCGACCGTCCCACGCAATCGAGATTACGACAAATTGTGCGCAGTAAATCAAGGTCAAAATAAGCAAAAGGGTTCGTAAAGCAATAGGATAATGACAGATCAGAAAAACATTGTGGAAGGCGACATTGACGGAACAGAAAGAAGCAACAGTGACATCATTATGACATTCAAAATCCAGCATACTGAAAACCATCCCTTTAAATACTTGCTAAAACTCAATGACCTTACTCGAACACGAACTCATTCAAAGGCTTTAAGCATTCTGTATTCTCGATTGGATATACGTCGTAATTTTCTTTCGGTAAGAATTCGTTTCACTTTGAACATTTTGCCTGAAGAAATCACACGCTCGGAATCTGTTAAGGTTTCGCTTCCAAACTCGATTAATTTATGATGAACCATGCGGTATCAAAAATTCAAATTTGAATAAAGATTCATCATGAAAATATTTCCAATTAATCAAAGAGGAAAATAATAGTAATAATAAAACCGTAACTGTAATCTGAAGAAAATATAATTACGATTCGGGATTCTAATTAATATAACATCAAGCAACGCTTGTGTCTACTTCCTCTTGAGACGAGATTATAGCCACTTGGCCATAAAATTAATGAGATACTACCGTAAACGTATCGAGTAATAAATGGAAAATGTGAATTCACGAAAGACATTTTTTCATTTGATGACTAACGTGAATAAGAGATCGTGAAATTGAAACCAAAGAAGAACGCAAACGTTTAAACAGAGTTCCATGTAAATCGAGAATAACAACTTGAGATGGGTAAAATTCGGGTGATGTGTTTCTCTTCAATCATATCGCATATTCAGGTTAAACAATGTTGCGCATATAAACATCATGTGCTCGCGATGTACATCCGTGACAGACACTGAACGAGGAGAGCATTTGATTACAAGGTACTAATGTTAAAAAAGTGAGAATGAATTTCATGTGAACTTTTCGAGCCTCTATCTTTGTGAAAGCAATAACTGGTGTTTGTCGCAATCGGCTAGTGAAATATATGCTACTCGTCAATGCCAGATTCAAAGGTCTCACTCTATGAGATCGCAAACGGAATGTGTTGGCACAAAGCCGCATGGAAAAAACGACTGCTCCCAAAACTTGCATAGAATCACACAGGAGTTATTACGTAATCACATGATTTCACAATGAAGGATGGGTTAGTTCTTCATTTTATATCTTATGCATAATGAACTCGCTACAAATTAACGTTTGTAAAAGGGCGAGAATCGGTAGTTGTTAGGCGATGAATGACTATTCACTGGATATGAATTTGAATTGATTTGATCATGTTGTGTGTTCGCTGAGCTGGCATTGTAGCAGTAGGACGTCTCGTCATCAAGTTAGATGACATCGTCAGCTGAGCTTCTTGCGAAGTGTTTTCTGATTTTATACGCTGACCGTTCTGTTTCTTTCCTCGTCATAGGTTGTTCTCAAAGTCACAGGGCTTAATGTTCGGTTCCTCATTGGCACATACATGTCGTCGTGTTATTGAAAACCATGTTGATTGCACTCTGACAGCATCGGCTTTGCATAGTATGGAATAACTACTGATTGGAAAATGGTTTTCTTCAAATTAACCTATTAAGTCACTTTTATTATAGTACGCAGCAAAGTGTCATCACTTATCCCAGAAGATAAGCCAGTGCACAAATCGTGATTTGTGCAATTTGACGCAATCGCAATTTACTATAGATGAACATACATGAAGGCAAAAGTCAAATCAAGTAAAAAATTGCTCATTTGCTTGCATTTCAATCACATACACCCCAAATACTTTTCACCCGATACTAAATGCCTAAAGTATTACAGTCCTCCGTGCTTATTTTCGCTGATGACGCAAAGCTTTGGCGCAAGATAAACTCCACAGACGACACGCAGAACCTGCAACGGGATATCGATATGATTCACACTTGTTCCATAGGCAACGAAATGCCCCTGAATGCTTCGAAATGCAGCCTATTGTCTCTCAACAGCAAGTCGAGCAAAGAATATTATCTTGGTCGCACTGTTATAAAACCCGCTTCCACCGAAAAAGATTTAGGTGTGATTATCCAATCAGACTTAGGAAACTCAATGCAATGTCGACTGGCTGCCTGCAAAGCTGAAAACAACTTGGGTCTCCTTAGAAGAGTCCTAGGTTCGTTTGACCCCAATATTGCCTGCAAATTGATTTCAACGTACATCCGTCCTCATGTTGAATATGCTATACCGGCATGGGATCCTTGGTTGAAAAAAGATATTCTGCTATTAGAAACTCCACAGCGCAGAGCGACAAAACTCGTCCTGGGACTATCAAATTATCCATACGAAACGCGACTTAAATTATTGAATTTGCATTCGGCTGAATACAGACGGAAACGAGGAGCACTAATATTCATTTGGACAGTGCTTAATCAAACAAATCATCCTTGCGGTCATTTGTTTCATCTTTCCCATAACACACATCTGCGAGGTCATCAATCGAAACTTTACCAACAGCATAGCAGGTTGAACTGCCGCAAATATGCATTTTCCGTTCGTAATGTGTAACTGTGAAACAGTTTACCTACTCATGTGGTACAATCTGGAACTGTTGAAGTTTTCAAGAAATCACTAGATATCCACATGGAAAAGTATGTTTTTTTATGTTTGACAATGATCTAACAATATTTTGATATGTTTTGCCATCCGACCCGATGTAATATTTGTGGGTCTTGTAAAGCATTGCTTTTTACCTGCATATAATCTATTAATAAATCTATTAATAAATGTGTTTATGCACATGTTGGTCGTACCAATCTAATCCAACAGCGGCATACAAAAGCATCTTATTTGTCAAACCAGGTATATTCGCTGTCCTTGCTGATGAAAGTCTCACTCCGCTGGTAACCGCAAACGATCTAATGATTTATTACTCTAAATTGCTGATGGGGATGTGAGCACCAAAATATGCGTTTCGAGCACTTGGCCACGAATGACATTGTGATTCTGTATTTGAACATCGTGTTTCTTTGTAAGAACGCTATATAACAGTGGCATACAAGTTTAACTTTGGCTACGCTGAATCGTTTAATCATGTATGCATTGTCGAACGATTGAGAGAACAGACAAAATTCTTACAAAAAATACTATTTCAATTCTTAAATATCGGTCTCCAGGATGCACGCACTCAATAATTCGATTGCCTGGATTGTGGTACATATTACAATACATTTCTAAATTATTTGAATTCGACGAAAACTCGAGTTTTATACTACAACTTCCAATTTGTTATCCCGAGTGGAACCAAAGAACTGATAAGCTATTAAGCGAAGGTCTCGGGTAACTCAATAGAATTTTTGACGGAAGCAACTTGGAAGCGATTTTGCAAGATACGTAATCAAGTCACGACTCTTGTATGGGTAGATCGCATGCACTTACAATGGATCTTGCTCAAGAGAATGGAAAAGAATTCTAAGCTCCCCACAGTCACAATGCTCTCTATTAATTTAGATATTAACGGAAGTATTGTTACCGGTCTATAGTTTGCTGTATGTGAACCGCTAACGCCTGTATAAATAGGTGTTATCATTCCTGCTTTCCATTGCGGGGGTATTTTCGTTCATGTAGGGTGAGATTGAATAAGCGCGTGAAAGAATCACTCAATGCAATTTGACACATGCGAATTATGGCTGAGGTAATTTTGTCTGCGCCAGCAGACTTCATTTCATTTAGTTTACAAAGTTTACGTCCAACCATGAAATCTTTTCACTTAATGTTTCAAAATGTGGCGAATTTGGCAAAACTTGATACGGTATACAACGCTTAGGATTAGAGACAATTGAGTAAATCTTTGAAAAATCATCAGCAGTAACTTGGGAAAAGTGAGTCAAACCATTATGGGTTTGTACAGAGAATACGCCTGGATTGATTTTTCATCGCTAATTGGGGGAAGCTTAAGATTATTTCCCATTCTCTTAAATAATGTCATTTTCAAAGATTGAAACGGGTATATTCCAAAAAATCAAGTTGAGACTATTTTAATGTTATTTGAACCGTCCGGCAAAGACAAACAAGTGAGGAAATAAATACAAAAGTTAGAGAGCACATATTTGTGCGTCCGCACAGCACTTCACGTCAAATTGTCCAATTTATTTCGCATGAATGTTTTCATAAATCCATGTTGTGCCTGAGAAATAACGTAATAGCTCTCGGGGTGCATTATGAATTGAGGTTCTTTGCTATTATGTTTCGGGACATAGTTATAATTTAAATGTATCATGTTAATGATGCAATCTGTCATAGTTTTGCAGTGTGAATCCGGATCACTGATATTTATATTATATTTATATATTATATATGTATATATAATATAATTTATAATAACTCATTGCTTGCATCAAACCAATGAAACTACACTTTAATTTTTCGTTTTTTGCTTAACCATTTACTGGCGTTACACACTGTATAGACAGAGCAGAACGAGGTGATTCGCTTCTACCAAACGGAGGGTGATCCTGGAAAATCTTCAAAGGCCCTGGCCTTCTGAGGTTTAAGCTAGGTCTGCACCATGTCTGTTAGAAATTTCGTTGACTCGTATCTATTCGAAAACATGATTATAAAGGGAGTATTAACCAGTTCGCGGAAATTTGTAGTCTAGGACCTGAGTGGATGATCTACTTGGTTTGCATAGTTGAGGCAGATTGAAGGTCTTCTATTCAGTAATTCGACTGCGCTGCTTTCTGACGTATGCCTTCTTTTAGAGAGTTTCTGCTATGCGCATCCGATGCTGCATGGTAAACGTCCACTACACCAACGATGCGGGACGGTCGCCTGCTTCGAGTTGAAGTTACACCGTAAACTCTCTTCCACATCTAGATCAGTGCCTGTAACTACCGTATGTATAAAACGTTCGTAGTGATGAACAAGCTCCTACACCATCTGTTCTTTAAAGCTGTCTCTCCGAAACAGGTCAGATGAAATAGCGAGCTTGCGTCGCGTCTAATTTCAGGTTAGAACTTGTTCTTCGTTATGATATGACGTCGAGTGAATACTGCTTACAATAGATCCTCCCATTTCAGCTAGTGTGTTTAGCGAAAATTGTGCTTTGTTACATCGTCAATTGATTGTGGTATTCATATTACCAGCGGTTTAGCTAAAAGCTCGTCTTAATTTTCCGACCTTCGAGAGACTAGGGACTTGGGTGTCTGACTCTACTTGGTTGCCTAGTTGAGGCCGATGAAGTCTTCCATATTCAGTAATTCGAATTGCGCTGTTTTCTGACGTACGCATTACTTTTAAGAGTTTTTCGCTATGCGCATCTCATGATGATGGTGAACGGTAAACTACACCAACGATGCAACTTTCGCCTGATTCGAGCTTCAAGTTGCACCATATACTGTCTTACAGATCGAGATCAGTGTCTGTAACTACCGTACTGTATAAACGTTCGTAGAGTTAAAGAGCTACTTTACCACCTGTTCGTAAGCGGTCTCTCCGAAACAGGGTCATGTTTGGAATAGAGAGATCGCGATCGCTCACGTGATGTTGGAACAATGTCTCCGTTATTGCTATGACGTCCAGTGAGTGCTGATACAGATATCCTCCATTCAGCTAGTTTGTTCTAGCGAACATTGTGCTTTTGTACATAGTCAATTGATTGTGGTATTATATACCAGCGGTTTAGCTTAAAAGCTCGTTAATTTTCGACCTTTCGAGAGACTAGGGACTTGGGTGGATGATCTACTTGGTTGCATAGTGAGGCATATTGAAGTCTTTCCAATCATTAATGCGAATTGCGTGTTTCTGGACGTACTGCATTACTTTTAAGAGTTTCGATATGCGCATTCCGCTGAATGGTAAAAAAAAAAAAACACGCTAAAATTACACCAACGATGCGACGGTCGCCTGCTTCAAGCTTGAAGTTACACCGTAAACTCTTTCCACCTCCTCTCAGTGTCTGCTAACTACCGCTACTGAAACCGTCGTAGTGATGAAAAGCTACTACAACCATCTGTTCTAAAAATGTCCTCCGAAACAGGTCATGATGAAATAGCGAGCTTGCGTCGCTCAAATTCAGGTTAACCTCTGTCTTCGTTTATTGCAATGACGTTGAGTGACTACTGATTACAGCGATCCTCCATTCAGCTAGTTTGTTTAGCGAACATGTGCTCTTTGTACATTAGTCAATTCAACTTGTGGTATTCATATACAGCGGTTTAGCTAAAAGTCGTCTATTTTCCGGACCTCTCGAGGAGACTAGGGACTTGGTGGATGATCTACTGGTTGCATCGTGAGGCAGATTGAGTCTTCCTATTCAGAATTGCGAATTGCGCTGTTTTTCTGACGTACGCATTACTTTAAGAGTTTTTCGCTATGCGCATCCGATGATGATGTAACAGTAAAACACCAACGAGGCCACGGCAGCCTGCTTCGAGCTAAAGTTACACCGTAAACTGTCTTCCACTCTAGACAGTGTCTGTAAACTTACCGTACTGCTAAACGTTCTAGTGGAGAACAGCTACTACACCACCTGTTCTAAAACGGTCTCTCCGAAACAGGTCCATGATGAAATAGCGAGCTTGCGATTACTCACTTCAGGTTAGAACTATGTCTTCGTTATTGATATGACGTCGAGTGAATGTTGATTACAGAGATCCTCCATTTCAGCTAGTTTGTTTACCAAGCATTGTGCTTTTGTATATAGTCAATCGATTGTGGTTTTCATATACAGCAGTTGAGCTGAAAGCTCGTCTAATTTTCGGACCTTTCGAGAGACGGACATCGGTCGTATTTTAGGATTGCTGCTGAGTTTCTAATCGGAGTCTCGTCTGCTTGTAGAAGCCGTGGTTCATTAGGTGGTTTCCGTTTAGAAAACCTGGTGTCACCCATTTTGACATCCTTTGTAGATTCCTATGATTTTTTCCAGTTGGCTAATGATTCCATCAAACCTCTCGTTTTACAAAGGTATTTACAGGTTTTGGACCGTCACTTTTATTATTTGGTGACCGAGTCATTTAAACCTGTCCACCACCGACTTGCATATTGAAGCTCCGATGCTGTTGGCAACGTAGAACCACTGTTTGTAATCGTGGTGCTGTATCTACTAGCCCAAACAGTGTTATTGTTTTTAGAACAACGAGAAGAACCACAATGCGTTGGTGAGATTCATCCCCATTTTTTTAAATTACCATTTCTCACTCACCAACGAAAATCAGCATTTATGCGCCATTTAGTCTGT
>JACCGJ010022780.1:0-35684 GCA_013407085.1 Atriophallophorus winterbourni
TTCAATGATCATTTAATAATTGTGAGTTATGTTTCTATTGTGGTCATTCATTCTTTAAGACCTCGGTATGACATCGATGACGGATAACAGGCAAGCAAAACGAGATGGTATAGTATGAAATCACAAGCCTGATCCAGGCAAAGTGCCGCACAGTCAGAGACTGCACGTGGGCTAAGATAGTGTCGGGTTGCCCAGGCCTAGACAGATATGAGGGGGGAAATAGAAATGGTAGTGAGACTCCAGCGCGTTTCAGCATGCAGCTCACTACCTCTGGCTAATCCATTTAGCACGGTTTTAGACGCACAGCACAGAAATGCTGCACGATTGCACATTGTAACACGAGAGAGGGGAGTCAAGAGCAGTGGTTTGTTTCAAATGGCACAAAGGCAATGAGTGCATACCAGCTTCATCCTGCTAATGTTTGAATTACGGCAAGCCATGAAGATTTGTGTGTAACCTAGCGCAGAATGAAAAAGCTGTGCACGCATAGAATAAGGCAGCCACCCGGATTGAGCTTAAAGGTCAAGCCGCCTACAATCATCATGTTTACCGATGGTTCGAAATACCAAGTGGTCAAACAGATTGAAGCGATAAACAAACCAGACAAGAAATGCTTCCCACTTGTTTGTGCCTGACAATGATGGCATTACCAGTGGTAATAAATGCGGTAATTTCAGGGCAGAGCTATCCCGCAACCGCGAAAATCATTGTCACCATAAACAGAAAGGCATATAAGCTACAAGACTTTCCCGGAGTGCTAGGATATAGCGAAATGTCATTGACAGATTTGCATTGACCACCCACATAGTTAAAGCTTCTGTGATGATAATGGCCTGATGGTAAACGTCAGTATATCTCAATGATGAAAGCTGGTCAGAACGTACAATTTTAGAACGGGTATAAGCAATCGATTGAAATATGTTTGGGGCCGATCGTGTATTCATAATTCAACAAAATTTGAGTGCCATCGGTTACAACAGTTTTTGGGTAACGTTTCACTTCTGACACAGAAGCTTCGTCAGTATAAGCAAGGTTCACGAGCCTACTGGCTAGTGAGCTTAAATGCGCATCCAGAGTAATGGGGAAATCGACGTAACGAAAACGTAAGCATGTGGTTACGCAGTGCTCAGACTACAGTATGTATGAAATCACAAACCAGATCCAGGCGAAGTGCCGCACAATCAGATACTGCGCGTGGGCTGACCAGTCCTAGACAGATATGGGGAAGGAAAATACGAATGGCAGTGAGACTCTAGCATGCAGCTCATTGCCGGTGGTCAATCAATTTAGCACGTTGTCAGGTGCATGGCACTGAAGTGTTGCGCGATTGCACACCCATGCACAAACGAACCATAAATTGTGTTTTACGTGGGAACAACTGAGAACTAACAGCTTTCGGTGTGGTGAAGCGTAAGCAACTGGAGTATAATGGCTTTACGTAAGTAGAGACTAGTCTTGGTTCCAACTAGCAATGTGTACATAGAAAAATAACACCAAATGTGGATGAATAAGCATGAATGAAAAAGGGTAGAACCAATATCGTGATATTCAAGTAAGTGTACGCAACGTATGAGCAAGCTCAGCGATCCGATGAATTTTTTTATTTTATTTAAGAGATGGCATTGATGGCCGCATGGAAGGAATGGCAACTTGGTTGCTGTTTCAACTCACTCTTTTGATCACCCAGGGAGCCTCCAGAGAGCAAACTGTCGTCTGCTTTTGCCTTTTGTTTGGATGGTCGACGGAATGTGGGTGGCGAAAGTCCTGTAAAAATTCGGGGTAGACAGTGAATGGGATTGATGATTTTCCAAAAACCCACAAGGTCTGTTGCGTTTCAGCTAGAACTTCAACAATTGTGATTCGTCACACACAACAACAATGAGAAGATAAAAGTGCAAATAGAAATGCGAGGGTAGAATTTCAAAATTGCTGAGGAACTTGTAGGGGTTTATAGCAATACCGCCACTGGACAGGGTTTTCATGTGTAGCGAGTCATTGCAATATCACATCACAGAAAACAGATTACACCGAACCGAATTTTAAAAGGTTACTTAATAGGGATGATTGGCCGTTCATGTTTTGTGATCGATATTGATCGCCTTCAGTTTTACGCCCAGCAGAATGCGGCATCGCAAAAATTGATATTTTGCGTTGCAGATGAGGCCATGGACGAAGAATTAATGTAGGGGGATGTTTAACGTGGATGAAAAGGTGGTACGATTACAGTTTGACCAACATTAGATCGAAAAACGCTAACTTAATGAAACACCTACACAAGAAAACAGGTGCGTGGAGTGCTCTGTAACTATAGTGAAAAAATCACAAAATCGCATGCAGTGAAACTACAAAAACAAGCTGCGCACTTGCTTTTGCATATTCCGCATGCCTGCTTTCCCTTTTTTCACGCGATGGCTTATCTGCTTTTCCTACTTCATATTGCTTGGCACTTTGTCTGGCTTCAGACTTGTGCTTCATGATGATGATGATCATGAGAGTCAGCATGTGATGTGATGTGAAAGCACAAGCCTGATCCAGCCAAAGTGCCGCACATTCATAGACTGCACGTGGGCTGCGATACTGTCAGGTTGCCCAGGCCTAGACAGACATGAAAAAAGAAATAAAGAATATAGAAATGGTAGTGGGACTCCAGCGTGTATTCGCATGCAGCTCACTACCGGTTGCCAATCAATTTAGCACGATGTTAGCCGCACAGCATATAAATACTAAATGCGAAGCCACAAGACGACCAAACGGAATGTACATAATAAATCTTCCTAGAGCGTTACCCACCTGTTTCATCATCCGATTCGGTGATTGGATGCTCGCGCATGTATTCCGGTCGATCGAACATGAGTGTTCCGTCCATCACTTCCTCCGCTTCATCCCAGCTGACGACGGTCGTGGTGACTGTTTTGAGTATGTCGAATATTGTGACGTAGTGTTGTTTACGCGCAATATGTGCGGCGGTCAGCCCTTGCTATATGAGTAAGAAGCAAAGATGTATTGAGATAAACATACGACAACGAACACGTGAATAAAACACATGATATATGTGTGTGAGGAATTATTTATTTTACTACATCACACATTTGATGTTCACGTGAGTTAAACGAGTTCGCTTTGGCAATAGTGCACAACTCTACGTGGAGAAATCTAGCGTTGTCTACATGACGTAAAAGTCAGATGTAACAAGGTCAAGGTCTAAACAGCGGTTAGACTGATAATCACATTATGAGAAATTGTGAAGACTATCCATCACAGTGAAGTTTCAAACTGAACAAAAACAGGGCAAATTTGTATTGCAAACAAGACGACTGCTAGAATTTCGCATCTTTTGATTGGAGGTAAATGATAGATTGGCCAAAACGGATAATGCTTTAAGATTTTCGCTCGGAACTGTGGACACTATATCGGAAAACTGATCAAAGGCGATGAATAGGACTTCATAGAACAACATGTCGGTTAACTTGGTGAATGCGGGTCCGGAAATATAATTTTTCTAGCGGAAACTGACGCCGAGAGAGAATATCGCTTCATTAAATTTCTCAAGAGTGGGCTATCAAAATCTGTTCACTTGGTAGAACATCTCAGCAGGATAGCCGCTACGGATCACTTGAAAGGCACCACAGCGACCATCGAGTTATTGATTTACCGCGCGCAAGAAAATAGTTAGAAATAATCATCATAAAGCACAATACTTGAGCAGGACAAAGTGCCAAACAATATGAAGAAGAAAAGCAGATAAACAAAAATAATAAAGTGGGGATGTGAGATATACAAACGCATGTAAAAAGCAGTTTGTGTTTATAGTTTCACTTCATTCGATATTAAGTAAAATCCACAAGATAACAAACATAATAAACTGCATTGGCCCAGTCAACCAACTAACAGGCGAATCTCTTAGACCCCACCCAGGCAAACAAAATGTCCCAATGAGCTTTGCCAGAAATAATTCATAAATCGTTCCGCTGCAAACCACCCCAATCAAAGGAATCAACCTAGAAGAATTATAAATAATCAATTAGGTAGACTGCAACGGGTAAACCAGTATCACACTGGCCAGTCCTAGACATGAACGGCAGTGCACTACTGTGAAAGAAAAACGATACCACTGTGGGAGTCAATGTATCAACTGAACAACACGCAGTTGGCACACACGAATGCTTCGGTCGAATCCGATCGACACGAGGTTTGTTTATCTTGCAGCAGGAGGTGTTGGTCGAATTGGCCGACACGAAAACTAATGTGCGCGATTGTTTATGCCGTGACCGCTGTCGAAAACACACCAGAAGGAGATGTGACATTAATTAAATAGTGGCGAATTGTTCTAAGCGGTGCCGGAAATATGATTTGTAACCTTTCTACCCAGCTGCATATATATGAATAATCTTTTAGCGGATGGAAATAACCAACATCTGTTATTGTGTCAAGTTACATGCGCCTAGGTGACAAATTTTGAGGTCAAATGTATGAATGTATAAATCACAAGTCTGATTTAGGCAAAGTGTCGCACAGTCATAGACTGCACGGTGGCTTAGATACGGTCAAGTTGCCCAGGCCTGAGAAGGTATGAGAATGAAAATAGAAATGGCGGTGAGACTCCAGCGTATTTCCTCATGTAGCTTAATATCGGTACTAAATCAATTTCGCACGGTGTTAGCTGCGCAGCACAGAAGTACTGTACGACGGCACACCGGTAGCTGGAAATTCGTGTAACAACGTAATTATTCATTTGAATAAAATACTGATGGAAGTTAAAAAGGAGAAAAAATAGATAGCACCAGTGGGCAGTATTTCATTAAAACGAATTCTTAGAGAGGGAGACGTTGTAATAAGGGAGAATTCGAGCCCGGCGGAACTGCTCTTACTGACAGGAGAAGGGGCGAAGGCGGGTGACTGGCGCCTTAAAACCAGTTTGCTCCGGGCAGATGGAGCTCGTCAGCTACTGGCAATCCATCTAGGGGAAGGAAAACCCTGACCCCAAACCCCCACTGCCTTGTGGGTCACCCGATTGCGGGAAAGGCTTCGGGAGAAAACCCAGAGGAAAATCCGGAGAGAAGTCCCGTAGGTAGATAACTAGCGCACAGCGCGTTTATCTGCCAACTCCCTGCTGCCTTGTAGGTTGCACTTGGCTGTGCAAAGGCTAGAGAGGTGTACTCGAACAAACACCGAGTGGTGCTGGGGACATCACTTGTACACTACCCCCAAGAAACTTCATGATGATGTCTCAATGGGTCTGCGTACCGTCTATGGAGTTCGCAGGTGGGAACGAGACTGGATCACGATCTGCAACGATCTCGCCTCCGATCGACGTGCGTGGGCTGGTGCGATCCGAGATATCAATGAAGCCGGCTAATCCACCCGTGGAGCCAGCCGCACAAAAGTAAAAGTAAGTAAGTAAAGCGTTCTTCTCGTCGTCGGAATTGGTGTTAGTCGGGGGCGTAAGTTGCTACAATAAATAAGCATCTCTGATTAGAATATTTTGAGTTTGGTCTAATATTAGTGGCTAGTCTAACAGCACACATCCTGCTATTGTAAGGAATTCAATCGATTAGACAGGATTCAGCATCAACACCCACCCAGTAATCATCCCCGCAACAAACGATTTGCCAAATAGAAAAAAAATAATACGAACTACAAATGGAACTTGTCAGAATAGGGAACTCACCACCAACAGATTCATTCTTATTATGAACAATAGACCAGTGTGGATCCGGAATTAAAACGATCGCGGGCATTCGAGAGTTGGTTTGGTTGAAGAACAAATCAGCGGGCACTTCGGAAAGCTTGTAAACTTTCAAGTGCTCGTTAGCATTGCGCAACTTTTGGTAAACTTCGGATTCTTTGCCTGCAAAAACGGAGGTTCGCGTGTTCAAGTTATCATTGCAGTTTGGTTAAATGGAGGCGCTAACAACTTCGCTTAAATGTGAGAATATAAGCTCAGAGGTTTTCAACTTTCAAACTTTGTTTACCGTTTAAATTGATAAGCCAGAGGTAGTAAGCTGTACGCTGAAACACACTGGAGTCTCACTACCATTTCCTGTTCTTTTTTCTTCCTCATATCTGTCTAGGCCTGGGCAACCTTCCAGTATCTCAGCCCACGTGCAGTCTCTGATTGTGCGGCACTTTGCCTGGATCAGGCTTATGCTTTCATGACAAAAGGTTTCAAAGGCACGTGGACTCCGATGGGTGCAAACATGAAACCTGTTGTGGGGTGTGTGATGGAAATGCATGCAGATAGAGATTTTAGTTTACAGTTAATTCGTTTAACCCCATTTATAAGTCTGATTCAAGAGGTTGGTCGTGCCAACAACAGTGGCTTCAAAATCCAAACTTCATACACCGTTTCTCCAATGTTTCAAAACAAGCAGATCCTAATCGCAATGTCGTTACATGATCAGTTTATCCACAATAGTTTAGCCGGGATATATGAAGTGAGGTACAGGTTTCTATTGACAGTTATCAACAGTGATGGTGGGAGGCGACATAGTCCCCGGATTAAGAATTGTTGTCATCCCATGTATGTATGAAACTAGGTAAAATGTCGCACCGTTATAGACGGTGTGTGGGGTAAGATGCTGTCAGGTTGACGACAACTGCTTACATATAAGACGTGAAAATGGTAAAGAGACTCCAGCTCAATACGAGTAGCAAATCAATATATCACGGTGATTATAAGTCCAGTCGACGAAAAGCAGCCCGTTAACGGTTGGAACTGCGCCCGGGAGTGAGCGAATCGTCAGAAGACGGCAGGTCACGAATTGGCATACCCGTATTTTTTGTGCTTTCAGGTGGTTAAGGTCACAAAGTTTGCCATCACATCACGTGAGTAGCTTTGACGGTTGTAATTCAGAAGGATGCGTTGGTGTTGCTAAGTCGTTAAGCATTTGCTTTACTTTGCTGTTGCTGAAGCACATAATGAAAAGCAAATGCAGATTATGAATTTAATTAGAGCTAATTGAACCGAATAAAACACGCGTCAATGGAAACGGAAAAAAGAGTAGCGAGCTAAGGGATAAGTACATGTAACGCACAAAAGAGGTGGATCAAACTTCTGATTAATACATAAAACGGATGTGCACGGAGGTGCAATTGTGCAGCATTTATGTGCTGTGCGGCTACAACATCGTGCTAAATTGATTGGCCAACGGTAGTGAGCTGCATGCTGAAACACGCTGGAGTCTCACTACCATTTCTATTTTCTTTCTCGTATCTGTCTAGGCCTGGGCAACCTGGCAGTATCTTAGCCCACAGTCTGATTGTGCGGCACTGCCTGAATCAGGCTTGTGCTTTCACAATCCATAAAACATCTGGTTTCACAAGGAATAATCTAGAAAATCTATGACATGGGTTGCTCAAAGACAGACATATAGAGAAGCTGTGGAAGAAACGAGCACAGAAAAGCAGCCCACAATTCCAGTGGATATCGATCACTGACCTAGGATACAGCCGTAGCTGAACGTGTTCTAGATACATGGTATGGTATGATGGTATGAAATCATTATCCTGATGCAGGCAAAGTGCCGCACAGTCAGAGACTGTACGCGGGCGATATTACTGTCAGGTTGCCCTGGTTCTAGATACAAGCAAAACAAGGAACCTAACAACGTGATTGTGACTAGCATGAAAAATCTTTCATGGATCAACTTCAGACTGAAAGTATTAAAATAAAAACGTTTAATAAACGTGAACAAGGTCAATGGGGCCAAGATCTCCTAAATATGGTGTTTCGCTCTGCAGTGTAGTAACGTGTATGACCACTGTGTGCACACGGATTAAAGAAGCAGCCTAATCGGCTAGCAGAATTTTACCGTACCTGCATACAAACAAAACAATTAGGGAAGTGCGTCAGTTCATCTTGACCTCGCCTATCTATATCAGGCAAATTAGGATTGGTTCACAGAATGTAATTTAAGCAAGAAATTTGTTCTTGGTCAGACGAAACACTGATCTGACAGCTTCAGCAAAAACTCCTTCCATGAATACGGCTTCCTGAAAAGTCACAAACATGGTGCGATATACAGCTTATTATCATCAGGGACAGCATTACACCGGTAGCATGTACCAGATGCTTGACTACAATACAACCATGAAGATATCCTAAGGGATGGGAAAGGCGAGATTGAAACAGTAGCAAGATCTATAGAAGAGTGAGCACAAGCGAAATGGGATGAGGTGCCTACACCTCGAATGGAACAGGCATTCGATCGAGTTTCGTGAACGAGTAAACCGACATCATTACGGCAGATTCCTCACGGATTTCACCACCACGCATCATAACAAGCTTCCCTCGTCACCCCACCTGAAAACATACAAAATTAAGAAAACACTCCACGAAGAGGCTCACTGCAAGATTGCCAGGGGAGATTGTTTCCAGACATATGCTGGAGCTTAATTAGCCACTTCGACACCCGATTACTGTGATACCAGCCTAAGGGTTGTCATAGCCGGGGGTGGCAGTGGGGATAAGCTCCCACTGTTTATAAAATGCTCCCATATGGCACGCTTCTCAAATAGCCTCTAACAACCAAGTCCAGCTTCGGGCCTGCACGAGCCCGGCGGAACTGCTTCTACCAACAGGAGAAGGGGCGAGGGCGTGACTGGTGCCTGAAAACCAGTTTGCTTCGGGCAGATGTAGCTCGTTAGCCTGAGAGGGCATTTCATCTAAAGGAAGGAAAACCCTGATTTTAAACCTCCGCTGCCTTGTGGGATACCCGATCGCGGGAAAGGCTTCGGGAGAAAACCCTGAGGAAAAACCTGGAACTGAGTCTGGTAGACCACCTCTTTCTGGCAACTCCCTGCTGCCTTGCAGGTCGCACTTGGCTGTGCAAAGGCTAGAGAAGCTGACTCGAACAAACGCCGAGTGGTGCTGGGGACGCCGCTTTGTACCAAAATTCCCAAGAATCTTCTGTGAAGCCGACTCATCCTCCAGGAGAAGATAGTCGCACAAATTATTAATTTATTATTATCCCAGCCTATAAGACGGGTTGCATACATAGCACTTTTGAAAACGTTTTCGAACGTATGTGAGGTATAGCTGAAGGTCGAATACCAGATTTCAACGCTACATAGTGTAGCTGTGACGCGTACCATAGTTAGCATGAACAAGCTTAAGAGAGCACGTCTATCATTTTTAGTTTGCTCAACGAAATGTGCAAATGGAAGGCATTCAGCATGAACTTAAAACGAATTGAATGGATTGAGGCCAGGAGATGTGTTCCAAGATAAAAACAAATGACAGATCGTTACGCTGGAATAGCTCACCTGGTAATGGATACAATAATCCAGAAGTTGAAAGATGTGTGGAGGTGTAAAGTGATGGATCCACATAATCGTCAATGTAAATCAGTCTATCTTTAGGAGTAGATGCCATTCCATGATCAGCTGTTAAAATAATGTCCACTTTATCCAGCATTTGACGCTCCTCAAGACCATTGAGCAATTGGCCCAAGACACCGTCCAGTTCGACAACCTTTTGAGCCACTTGTGGACTCAACGGTCCGTACGCATGTCCAGTTTCATCAGGTTCGTCAAAATAGGCCAGAATCAAGTCTAAACGATATCGTGGGTTGTTTAACCACCAGAGAATATCCTGAACACGTTTCTGATAAGGATATCGAACAGAACCGCTGTCCAGTAGGGTGTACTCCGACACTTGTTGAAACGGTAAATCCTGCGCTATAGGTTGATCAGTAAGCGGCCAAAGTAACGAGCCCGACAAACCACCCGCTCGTTGTAACGTCACCCAAATGGGTTCAGGCCAATCAATCAGCCAAGGACCTAGATTCAAACTTGTCTGGTTATCCATATCGAGGATTGCGTCTGGCCAGCGTGTATCTAGCACCGTGTTAGCCACGATACCATGGTGCTGAGGATATAATCCAGTGATCAACGTCTGATGATTGGGCAGTGTAACCGTTGGGAATACATTGATCGAACGATTAGCACGGACTCCAAGAGATTCTAGTCGAGCGAAATTCGGTAGAGCGTTCGGACCCAAACGCCGGCGGACCATATCCAGATAGTCATGACGAAAACCATCCATGCTGATTAACACAAGTGGATTCGGTCGTTCGAAAGGCCAAAAGCAACGACTTCCAGGTCCAGGACATAGGCAGTAACTACTTTCCCGTGGGCGGATCGAAAACAGTAGCACAAACAGGAGCAAAATGATTGTAACGCATAGAACAAAGTTGACGAGACGCAAAAGACGCAATTTCGGAACCGAATATTGACCATCCAACAGTTGATAAGATGTCACATAGTCCGAATTGTCAGCCGACATCATATGAAGTTCTGAAAGACGCATGTGTAGAATGAGCATGTATCCACAAGAAGATAATAATTCATGTGCAATACACAGATGTGAATAGCAGTAATAAGTATCGTTTAAAATGATGTGGGTATTGATTCAATCAAATGCTGCATCGGTGCATTATTTCGGCAGGTAACGGTCAAATCTACTCAAACAACAACGAAGAAGAATAACTGGTAAGCAGGTAGCATTCAGTAGTGTGACTCATAATAATAAAACGCTCAAATGAGCAAGCGAAATGCAACAATCCTGATGCATACAGCCATCAAACTGATGAATCGCCTAACATGAAAGTAGGAAATTATCTTTGGTCTGTGAAGATGTGCTGAAATAATTTTTCAACAGAAATAAGTTATGTCTGTAGCCTTAATACTGGATGATGAGTCGGTTACAATGAAGAGTCTTGGGAATTTGGGTATAAAGCGGTGCCCCAGCACCACTCGGCGTTTGTTCGAGTCAGCTTCTATAGTCTTTGCACAACCAAGTGCGACCTGCAAGGCAGCAGGGAGTTGTCAGAAAGAGGTGGTGTGCACCAACTAACCGTCTACCAGACTCTGCTCCAGAGTTTTTCCTCAGGGTTTCCTCCCGAAGCCTTTCCCGTGATCGAGTGTCCAACAAGGCAGCGGAGGTTCAAAATCAGGGTTTTCCTTCCCTTAGATGAAATGCCTTCCCAGGCTAACGAGCTCCATCAGCCCGAAGCAAACTGGTTTTCAGGCGCCAGTCACGCGCCCTCGCCCCTTCTCCTGTTGGTAAAAGCAGTTCCACCGGGCTCGGGGAGCCACTCGTGCAGGCGCGCAGCTGGATTTGGTTGTGAGGCTATTTGAGACGCGCGGGTGCATTTTATACACAGTGGGAGCTTATTCCCACTGCCGTTTCAAATGACACTCGTCCTGACGTAGCATCCGTGCCAGACGCGAAAGGTTACCGAAAACTGGGCTGTTCTAGACTGCGCGGGTGTTAAGAAAATGCTGGGTTCTCTACGTCCAAACCGACATAATACAGAGGGAAAATTTTCAAAGCCATGCACTACGACACGTGGCAATCGGAGTGTGCGATGGTGTTGATTGGAATTTTCCCTCGCGAATAAGAGATCAATAACCTGCGGTATTAAGGCAGCATTATGGGCGAATGCACTCAAAGGACTTTATCGCCTGTGACTAATGGTCCCAGTGAAAATATGTTGGAAAGATATGAGAAATTAACCCGAAAATATATATGGAAGCGAAATTCGAAAGCTATGGTATGTATACCATATGCCACAGAGGTATTTGAACGACAAGTTGTATTTTACCGTAGCATCAACAAGGGTGGCATAGAAGGATGGAACTCTATGTTCGGTATTTGCACACTCTCGATAACTCTACTAATTGTGTTTATAGAATCAATTGTGAGGATCCCATCAGTGCGTACATAGGCTAGACCATCGGGGAGCTTCATACAAACATGAAAGAGCACAAGAAGCCTATCAAGGAACGTCCACGGTACAGTATTATGGTATGAAAGCACCAACCTGATCCAGGCAGTGCCGCACAATCAGACTGTGGGCTAAGATAGTGTCAGGTTACCCAAGCCTAGACAGATGAGAAAGAAAATAGAAATGGTAGCGAGACTCCAGCGTGTTTCAGCATGCAGCTCACTACCGGTGGCTAATCAATTTAGCACGGTGTTAGCCGCACAGTGTTGGGGACGGCCACTTTGACAACGTAGATGCACCTTGGTGTAGCATTAAGCTTTATATTGAACGCCTGCAGGTAGGGGCAGTTGAGATCACTCAAGTTGGAACATACACGGTTGACGAAATAGACGAGGCTGACATCTCCACAATACGGCACTCGGCACTACGACAGACAAACAATGATGAATAAATAAACAATAATTATTTTTAATTCTAATTCTATTTAACTTTCGTCACATACACCATACCGTGCAGAGTGTGAACTGTGCTGTGAAGTGAACTTGCATTTGCCTACGCAACTTGTCATTCATAAGAGTTTGAGAGGCTGATTGGTGATACGACCAATTAGATGTGGTGGTTGTTCTGACTAATATTCTTGATTTGATGTAGCTATCAGAAGCGAAACGTTATCAAAAACAACTCTAACCGATTACGTTCAAATTAGGTTTCTGCTGTCTACGAAATTCACATTGCTACAAACAAAGGTATGCAGCGAAATGAACAATGAGCACAGTGGCAGTAACGAAACAATACGAAGGTTTGTGGCCCAAAAGTGCAGCTTTTGAAACGTTAAGGTTATGGTCATATGATCCGCAAGATCAAGTTTGAAGGCGAAATCTAAATCAATATATTATAGGTAGTGGACACAAATAAACGAATAAAAGTGTCGTTTGGTATGCAAAAACGATACAGCGACTAGCAGATTTTACCGAGCCTACAATCCCTTCAGCGCGACCCAAGATTGTTGCAGATCTTAGTAAATTTGTGTAACCAACGGATGATATTGTACAAAATCGAGGCTAAGCGTTTAAATCAATAAATCAGGGTGGGTACACCAATGTACCACATACCGGTTATGGATTGTAATAAAACTTGTGGTCTAGAAACCAGCAACGCAGACGTGGGTATGTATCACGTTGCCATTCAATACGTAATTAATATCGGTGTCTAGTGAAATTCGAGGTACGCAAAAAGTTGAAATGAGTAAGAAATACGAGCAAATATTCAATGTGGTGCTTGTGGTTACAAGGAGGCAATACTACATATTACTACATACCACCCTGTGTTTAAATAAACGGGGATCCTGACGAAATCAGCCGCTGAGAAATGTCTTCAAATCATCGTCATAGTTTAAAATCCACTAGAGCTGCTAGAACCACGGCAAATCAGATTGTTGATTGGATTACTGGTGTCTCTGTATAACGTAAAGCACAAGACTGCTTCACATTGATGCAGCAGATAGAGAACCTGAATAGAATGCTGAACTCGATTGTTTAAGGAAATTTTTCGATCCTTACAGCCGCAAGTACATGTACAAAACGAAAACTGATACTGTCACTACCGGTACGCTAGGGCAGTTCAATATGGGGGAACAAGCTGTTGCCCATGCAGCAAGCGCTCCCTCTCCACGACACTACATAAACCCAAAGAAAAGCTGGGCTGACACATTTGGATGGCGATGCTCTCGCAAGAATTGCAAGAACAAAGTTGATTACAACTACGAACTGTCTAACCGGGCTCCGGCTGCTGATATTTACTCCAGGTTAACACATGCAGCGTTTTCTATGGTTGATTATAGCTACCAGGCAGTGGATTGATTGATTGAAAGCACAAGCCTGATCCAGGCAAAGTGCTGTAAAGTCACAGACTACATGTGGGCTAAGATACTGTCGGGTTGCCCAGGCCTAGACAGATATGAGAGAAAATAGAATAGAAATGGTAGTGAGACTCCAGCGTCTTTCAGCACGCAGCTCACTATCGGTGGCCAATCAATTTAGCACGGTGTTAGCCGCACAGCACAGAAGTGCTGCACGATTGCACATCCGTGCATTGGAGGTTTAAACTGAAAGGTTTTCCTTCCTTGGGTAGACTGACTTTATGATTCCACCTGCAAGAAACAAACTACTAATGAGGTGCCAGATATAAAAATTCGCCCCTTCCGGTCTGTAGAATCAGTTCCGATGGGTCACCTAGGACGATGATGATATGAAAGCACAAGCCTGATCCAGGCAAAGTGCCGTACAGTCAGAGACTGTACGTGGGCTAGGACGATGAAAACATGCCAGGAGTTGAACTTGGTTGTCAGAAGCTATATGAGACGTATGTCGCTAGAGCGTTTTAGGTAAGCGGTAGCATGTCCCTAAAACACCTCGGGATATAAAAATATTTGAACCAATGATAAAGCAATTAAAACCAAAAACCCCTAGTAAGACAGACGAGATAAACTCTTCCTTCAGACGGAGCTGTGCAATACCTGCTGATATGTCTTGTGATCAAGAACACTTTGAAACAACGATTAACGAAAGAAGTGCAAGGAGGAGTATAGGAGTAAATAAGTCTCACTATGGCACAGTAAGAAAGAATCACTGGTAAACAGTTAACAAATGTTACGTTAATTGGTGAAACTTGAAAGATGCCGCAATCACCAGGCAAACTACAATTATAGTCAAATTAAAGGAGCCTCGGAATACAAAAAAGAGATAAAGAATTTGTGCATCATTAATAAGCTTGAACAACAAACAAAACAGTAACGACTGTGGGCACACTGGTGAGAAAAACACCACACATACCAGCTAACGGGGGCACCACAATTTACGCAGCAATCCAGTAAAACGATGATTCCACAGAGAGAGAAAAGTCTCATTCACCTAGTAAGACATGTATTTATTCACCGGAATCGAAAGGCTCGGACACGGATTAAAAAAAACGATTCAACTAAAAATGCATGTGTAAAATGAAACACACAAAGACACACAAAAAGAATGCTAATATATCTGGGTACGGTGGGGAGATTGCCCCATCACTTTTGGATGTAGGACGATGGGGCGTAGCGGAAGAACAACGACGAGCCATTGGACAAGCATCCCTGAAAAGCGAAAGAAAAAATGTGAGCGGAAGCGAGAACGGATGATTCCTCCATTACTTCCAAAACAGATATCGAAAATTATACAAAAAGCGAGATTGTGGAAAATTAATGTGGGGGTGGGTTTCGGTAATTCCCAAAATTATCCATACAACGACATAGCATGGACTGTGTGGATAGAATCTTCACCAGGGAGTAGAGCTGTAGACGTGGTGAGAAGGGATCTACGCTTAGTACTACTGGCAAATCAATACAGCACAGATATCCGTCAAAATGAACATCTGTGTATGTGGACGGCAGAAGCGTTCGGCAGTAGTGGAGCGAGAAAACGAGTGAAACCAATGTTTCGGTTGGCTGCGGATTGTATTCTTGTACTGTGTACTTGTATCGCAGCCCACGTGCAGTCAATGACTAAGCGGCACTTAAACACACTGTGCTTCATACATCATACATCGTACCTGCACCCCATTACCGACACAAAAAGTAATGCTATACTTCTTTGCTGCCATGCACTTCGCCCTCTGCCGACAGGACTCGGCTCGTGGAGCCCTCTTTTACCTGGCCAGCCAGTCTCTTCCTCTGTCTCGGCCTGGGACCTGCCCCGTCTGTAGCCCCCCGTGGCCCTCTCGGCCTGTGCGGCCGTTTGCCTGTTTCCGGCCTTTGGGCTGTTCTCAACCAATCTTTCAAATTATAGAGAGGGGAAGACAGCCTGAGCCAGGCAAAGGGCCGCCAGTCAGAGAGGGCACGGGGGCGAAGAGGACGGTGCAGGGTTGCCCAGGCCGAGACAGACATATAGAGAGTAGTAGTAGAGATAGAGAGAGTAGAGAGAGAGTATAGAGATAGAGTAGAAGATATAAGAGATATATATAGATATAGTTATAGAGAGAGATGATAGAGAGATGCGATAGATAATATAGATAGATTTATATATATATATATAGATAGATATATATCATCTATATATATATATATATATATATATATATATATATAAAGTTCACGTGTCTTAAAATTACACCGAACAGGTAGCGGTAAAGCGTGTGCATCTTGATCGACAGGGCTGGGCCCCTCAAATTCAAAGTTGCGTGCTTGCCCTATTTCCCTGCCATACGAAGGAGCACGAGAGGAGCACATTTGTGAAAGCGATATGGACGCTTTTGCAATTGATACCACGCGTTGGGAAGAACTTGTCATTGATCGAGCATTTGGAGGCATTGTCCAAAGTGTCATTTCTAAGCCGCGGAAGAGCGGATATTACTGTTGATTGCTGAACATAGATTACTTCGACAGCTTTGGCAACCTGACAGTATCTTAGCCCACGTACAGTCTTTGACTGGATCAGGTTTGTGCTCTCATACATCATACATACTTCGACAGCGTACAATATCGCTGATTTGCCGAGTACTGTCGATAGCTGTGAGTGCTGTCGCAGAGATTGCTTTACCCGAATCGGACTGTTTAGGCGCGGAGCATGAACGCATCATGCGCCTATGCTGCACATACATGGTAGACGGGAGGAGATCGGCAGTACAAAACCAAGGAGCAGAATAAACAACAACAACAACAGTCGGACAGTCTAGAACTGTGCAGCTTTTGTTAATCGAACGGTAAATAAGCAACAATTCGGAAAGGAATAATACAAATGGATGGATAATCCTACACGTGAAGGTTCAAAGAAATGAGATTCGATCAATTGATAAACACGTTAACGCGGAAAATGACCATTAAGAAATTAAACGCCTGTAGACTCAGAGATGAACTATAATGGATAGGTTGCGCCATTTCTGGGTTTGGTGATGTGCATAATTAAACGCTGCAAAACGTCGCTTACTCTGGCCTGTAGAAATCGATAACACTCCCACCAATTTCGAAACGGTAGTGCAATGTCCAACCTGAAATATGATCAAGGGATTCACATATTGCAAAATACTGATCAAGAAGAAAATGATTTCAAAAAGCACGGGCCTGATCCAGGCAAAGTGCCGGAGAGTAATAGAATGGGCATGGGCTAAGATACCGTCCAGTTGCCCAGGCCTAAACAGATATAACAAAAAGGAAATGGTAGTGAGACTCCAGCCTGTTTCAGCATGCAGCTCAATACCGTTGGCCAATCAATTTAGCACGGTGTTACCCGCACAGCACAAAGTACTGCACGATTGCACATCCGTGCAAACCGACCCAAGATTATTGGAATACGAGCAGCAAATTCAACATGTTTTATCGAATTAACGTGAAAAAGTTAGCGGAAGCCCCGCAGTCACTGTACGACGCTAGCTTCAGATGCATGTATAAAATCATGAGCCTGGATCCAGGCAAAGTACCACACAATTAGAAACAGTGAGTGTCGGTTTCCCATGCCTAAACAGACATGTGACAGGAAAAATGGAAGTGACACTCCAGCGTGTTGGAAAATGAATTTAGCACGGTGCGACCAGTGCAGTATAAAAGCGCTGCACTAGATTTAGATGGAAATCGACTACCAGTAGGAGCCAGATTCGATGAAACCAAACTTACTATTTCAGTATCATCATCATCATCATCACAGACAGCATTACACCTTTAGCACGTACCGAATGCTTAACTGCCACACAACCATGAAAAAGTAAAATCATAAAAGATGAGGAAGGATGGGACTTAGATAGCTACGGATTCTATAGAAGAGTAAGTACAAACAAACTGGGAAGAGGTGCCTACACCTCGAATGGAACGGTATCCGACAATACCAATTATTACACGAAGCGTATCGTCTCTGGAATAATTTTGATAGCAGTTGAAACGAGAAACCTTACAATACACTCAGATTGTAAAGCAATCAGTTCGTGTTCTTTTTCAGTTGATCGTTTTCATTTACAATTTGCCGATAGATTTTTGAAAGCGACAAAAACGTGACCTTTTAATACATCGTCTATCGCCGCGAACGTTGGGATTGTTCCTCCCGAATCACACGGTTTAACCAATCAAAACTTTATGGATCATGGGATTATCATGCGTTTTCGGCAACGACCGATGCAGGTCAACCAACGAGGCAGCAATCAATCAACCGTGAAACGAATACGGAATCGCAATTTGTTATAACGGGGAGCAGTTTGAAGGTGAATACGCACAGAAAGAAAGTTAGACATTAAGGTGAGAAAATAAGGAAATAGATTTCAAAAACGCGAATGGCTGAGACCATGATATCGATCGCTTTCATATCTCTTATACTAACGTTATTGTACAGCCAATATGAAGGTCATTTTACTGATTCTTGTGGATTAGGACCGTTGCGCATTCTATAGGTGAAGGTGTCGCGTTATATCAAGCTACTTCAGGCATTCCGTGAAATGCTGTCCATGATGATGATGACTTCAGGCTGCTTCCAGGCCCCCCCAATACAGACAACCAAGTGGATGGAATGGGCTTGCCAACACTTTGACACTCAGCACTGCAGCAACAAGTGTGAACGAAGGGGAATCGACCACAATAGCAAATCATCTTAGGGCTTACGTAGAATACAGACCAATGTGTAATTTGATCAAGACCACGTTTGTCCATAAACAATTTCAGCGCCTACGGTAGTCCTTCTATTGCCAGGTCATAACGAGATTGCCGAGAAAATAGATACTTTATCTAAGTTCCTCTTTGCTTTTAAACACTTGTACTGATGAAATTATTTTTTCTGAGACGAAGTGTTGAGTGGACTAGCCTCACCAGGACAAGCGATGACCTAATAATGTGTACTGCGCTTTAACCTGATGTTATGATTTGCACAATACGCGCTGATTTCGGTTACTCGTCGGCACTGCATTTCCTTGACCTTATCAATTGAGCATAAGTACAAAAACTGAATCCGAATTAAACTAGCAAATCGCGAGGTCTCCAGTAGCAACCCTGCCGAAAGACTTGCTTATAATGTCAGTTGGAAGGGATCTGTTTCGCAAGCTCGGCTGTGTGAGTGTATGGCAGATCTTCACCCGGCAGGCATTCTTCATATAAAAATCACAACAAATCCAATGATGACATCGTGACGCGGTAGGTGTAAGTGGTCGCATCAAAATTCGCTGTCTATATCCCTATCTAAGTGGATTGAATGGTGAACGAAAATCTGGGGTCACGAATCGAAAAGCAGGATTATCGGGCCCCAACCTTATCGCTTTCGGGAAAGGGCTTAAAAACATGTGTATCAGTCACACTCGTCGCCAGTAGGTGCGAACCTTTCAAATTTTATAATCTCGATGTATAGGTTTCATATTGGTGCAGTAAAAACGCGCGAACTGTAGCCTGATGGACTCTGCACGTAGCTTTGGAAATATGAGTTGAAATCTCTTTATATAAACACGCATTACTAGTGATGCAACTATTCAAATAAGTAAAACAATCTGTAGTCGCAAGTTCTTCATTGTTGATCGGATCAATATCCTGTAACAAAACTTTGCACTTGACACGCTCAAATCCCTCGAATACCGAGGGGTAGTCTGAGCATCCGTATTGGAATCGAAGAGGCATAGTCTAAATCAAAAAGTTTCTTATCGCAGCCGATCTGAATGCCGGGTGTCAGTATGCCTACATTACATGGCCCAATAATAGCATCAATTACAAAACTGAACATTAACCGTACAAAACACAACTAACGTAGTATTACGCACATGTGCATAAATACTATTATGTGGTCGGCATTGAAATTAAATGTAAATGAAATCAAAGGTGAGTGTAAGGCCGATTATCAGAACAATGGAAACTTGGATAAAGACGTATAATGGGTCAACCAGGAACCCTTTCAACGACGACAGAAGACGGGTATCATGCGGACCCGGTAGGCTAAAACACTCTAAATCGAAACAACAGAATTGGGAAAGCACTCACCTAGAGCCGCTCACAGCCATTACAGTCGAAGTGACTGTTAATGGATGTGTAGAATTGGATACCATCATCTGGAGAAAATCATGGAAAAGTTCATAGCTGGTGCTTATCAAGATTGTGAGAAAGGAATCTATGAAACTAGGGATTGAATTTTAACCAAATACGATAAATCAAAGTAAAATCATTAGTCAGGACCTTCCGAAGTGTTCGGAACAACAAGTCTAACAGTATGCAGTGGAACAGATTTCCTAAGTACTTGTCATTAACAGCATGTGTAAACAAAGAAAGTGCTCCCTGAAGTCTCGTTATAAAACGGAACTTTATATCAGTTGGAAGATAGATGCATTCATAGCCTACTTAATTTAACTTTTGTGCGACTATCTCCTCCTGGAGGATGAATAGTCTTCAATTAAGGATCTTGGGAATTTGGGTACAAAGCGGCGTCCCCAGCATCACTCGGCGTTTGTTTGAGTCAGCTTCTCTGGCCTTGCAACAACCAGTGCGAACCTTTAATGCAGCAGGGATTTGCCAGAAATGAGGTGATGTGCACCAACTACCGTCTACAGACTCTGCTCGAGCTACAGTCCCTTGGCCCCCCCCCGAAGCAAACTGGTTTTCAGGCGCCAGTCATTCGCCCCTTCTCCTGTTGGTAGAAGCAGTTCCGCTGGGCTCGGGGAGCCACTCGCGCAGGCCAGAAGCTGGACTTGGTTGTCATAGCCTGGTACAGCCATGAACCGTTTACGGTTGTGCAATCATGCAGTACAGTAAACACCGTGCTAAATTGATTCGCCACCGGTTGAGCTGCATACTGAACCACGCTGAGTATCATTGACATTTTCAATTTTCTATTCTAAATATCTGTCTAGACCTGGGCAACCTGACAGTATCCTAGCCCACGTGAAGCCTGTGAGTATACAGCACTTTGACTGGATTAGGGTTGTGAATTCTTACATGCATACATAAATATAGCCATGAAACGTTAGTAAATGTTTACAGAAAACGAACAAACAAATTATATACTCTATGAATGGTGAAGTTCCACCAGCATGCCGTAACTACGCATGAACGAACGCGCTGTTCGCCTGAACGTTAATGTGCAGCGTTGCTCCGTAGTAATCACAAAGCTCAGCATACACTGATTATGATTTGAAGAGAGATAACTTTTGGTTAAACGTCAAAGACAAATCAAGCTATTAGACAGTTTCATGATGGAATCTTAAAAAGTGTGAGTTTGTACAAATGATAACTAAATGTTCAGAGCTCATCGCTTGGCTTAAAGTTTCGCAGAATTTTGTATTGCGATGTAACATCGTGCTAAATTGATTTGTACTGAGTTGTATGCAGAAATACGTCGGTAGCTTGCTGCTAGCTTTTCATTTTCTCTTGCATCTGTCTAGGCCTGGGAAACTTGTCAATACCTTGGCCCACGCGCAGTCACAGATTGTATGACACTGCTTGGACCTAGGCTAATGAATGCATACATTCGTAGAGAGGTCATCATAAAAATTATGGTGGACTAAAGCTAAGCACTTGGCAGTTCAACTACTGCCCAGTAATCTAACAGCGGTTTGCTTCAAAATAAGATAAGATGAAATGAGACCGGCTTTCGTATACCCCATAGGGCGTAAGAATCCACGGTCCGGTGTATAATTCCTGTTCCGCTAGAGCATGAGGAAACACCGCAAGTGGGAGACGTTTGGCGTACTCACACCTTGAGTCTGGAGGATTTTGCCAAAACGTGTAGAAAAACGTCCAGTATAAATGAATAGGATATCCATGAAATTTACCTCACCCAAGCCTAACTCGGATAAATGGACAAAGTACCTATTCAGGAGACGTGAATTTCATTAGTCTAGTCATGTCACACCAAAACCCTCCCGTATATTCTTCACACCGGTAAATAGTTTGCACTCAATTGGAGCTTGCACAACACGTGAGTCAAAATGAAACGCACACAAAACAGATCTTTAGTATTAGGAGAATTTTCTCTGAGAAAGTACCAGAGAAAATGAAACAATTGCATAGAAAGTTAATGTTTGAGAATTCTACCAACATCAATGTGCTGAGTCAATCAATGAGCATTCTACCAGAAGGCACTAACCGCTCAGGTTTCATCCCGAAGAAACTGAGCTAAGAATGAGCTTGCTTAACATTTTTAAACAAAGTTTCCGGTATAAATAGGATCCGTTGACATTCAGACGGTAACGTCAATTGTAAACCAAAGGTGTAAGACGATGCAAAAGGTTCGACTGTGACTAAACTCATGAGGTTACGTTTCATGAGAGTAAAAAGTACAAGTAGTGCGTAGTTGTTTCCTCAATAAACTTTGGTCAATCAGGTAATCCGGCTTGTTTTATTTCTTTAGGAAAGTGCTCTCCTAACAATAAATATATCAATTATAAGCTTTAGAAACCTGTATAACGCGTACAGTTTAAGTCATGTACATCATTGATCCTAACTCATCTGCCTGATGAGTGATACGCCATGAAACTTGCGATGGGGCGTGTGATGGAAAAACACGAAAATGCCATCATTTCTTAAAATAACATTGACATGTACGTGTCAAACCTATCGATTGAAATGTATGTGTAAAGACAAATGATAAAAACACAATACAATTCAGCTAAAGGATAATCAGGCAAGTTGGAAAACTAAATCAGCGTTAATATGATGGTATACAGGAATACGTTCAGCAATAGATACGCAAAATTTAATTCGTATTTAGTTCAACAATGGGGTAGATGAGAGCAGCGCTCAAGAAGATAAAATGAAATCTCCGGGGATAAAAAGTGGTATAACTTGCGTCTCATATACAAAAAATTGACTACGACAATTTTTGCAAAATCAGGAGAAAAAATAATTCATTAAATGAATATGTGATCACGTGATAATATACGTACCGAGGCTACCACAGGAACATATTTCTTATGTGCAGGATCCGTATTTTCAGTGAAAATGTACTTGGTGAGTAAGTATGCCAGACAATTTGTCATCACAACCGTCACAAGTTCACCAATAACTCGTGGGATCAGACCACTAAAAGCGAAACATGATTGGACAAAATGTCATCGTACTTGAACAAGCTGGATAAACCATCATTGACAACGGCATTCGGGAATGCAAACAGCAAGAAACTAGAAATGGTCATTTGAAAGAGTAACAATCGAACCCATAGCTCCCATTACAGCCGGTGAATTCAGCCATCTGACGAATCATGATAACTAGCAAGGTGAATAGTGTGCAATTTACCTTGGAAAGGATAACTGACAATCACTCCAGCAACACGTGCCAAAGCAAGCTTGTATGTCTGGTTGATGGGAAGATAAACCGCACAAGTTATCAACCTACTTGAACCGCGAACACTTTGAATCCTTTATCGGTAATACAGTAGGATTTGACATTAACGGAATCCGTTATTTGCTGATTGACAGTGGCAAATGAGATAAATTATCAAGCTACCTCCATTACAGAATCGGTGACATAGGTTTTCAAGTAATACCCCAATACGCTTGCAGGTAAACCCGTAGTGAACAACCCAAGCAAACCAACTTCTTTGCGTAAATTACCAACTGAAAAGTGAGTTTGGTTTACACAAAGCAGAAAGCCTCACGATAAGTGAAAACGCCGGGGAACATATAACGACGATAATTTCTATCAATTAATGTGTACAAAGTCGGTCTCAATTTGGGTGGATCGGATTCATAGCCCAGCTACCGAAGAGTAAAATCAAGATATCGGCAACCAACCATCATCATGGTCCTGGCATACGCCAACGGATGAAATAACATCGATGAGCCGATGGGGATAGCATAGTCGTAGACGAACTGTAAGTCGAGTGACATCGCCTGGGAAAATAACAAAAAGCGTAACAAGTCGAAAATTGTGTGACAAATAATCACGTTTAACTGTCAAAATGAAAATGTCAATGGGATCGAAACTTTTAACAAAAATGAAGCGTCTCTAGGTGTCCCATGTTCGCACGTCCTACAGTCAAATAGGTGATATCCGGTAATACCTTCCAGATACCCCATTTTTCCAGCATTAACTGAAGACGCATTCCCGTTTTCCTTTGTTGATACAGGTTAATGCAAATTGACCCAGATGCGTGTATCACTGATGATCACACTAGAGCATCAGTCTGTTATCTGATCATACGTGCACAACACTTGATGAGATTTAGCATAAAGCCTGGAAAGTTTAATCAATTAAACGTGGTAGGTTTCCTTGGTTTTAGGGAGTTCCGAGCCAATTTTAGTTTCTAAATTTCTGAATCCCAAAAGCATCGATGAGTTGTTGGTTCGAACACAAACTTCCATAATCCCATCGATAATCATTCGAGACAACTCCGACAAGGACGGTCCCAAGCCCGGCTGCGAAAAGAAGAGGGTTGAGTGTGCGGATAGCGCCATTGAAGAACGACAGAAGCGATAAAGTCGGACGTCGAGGCCAGTGTGGAGCCCACTGCACGTGGGCTGAGATACTGTCAGGTTGCCAGACCAAGTCCCATTGCACAGTAGCACAGTCGCTTATCCTTCAGCAACCAGTGTAACAAGGACCGACTTGAAATTGAGCATACCGTAAGCCCAATACTCATTTTCTAAAACCGCGCACAAAGAGTGAAATAGGAATACAGTTAGTAATGGAAAATGGAAGCAAACTGGTTTTCAGGCGCCAGTCATTCGCCCTCGCCCCTTCTCCTGTTGGTAGAAGCAGTTCCACCGGGCTCGGAGAGCCACTCGTGCAGGCCAGAAGCTGGACTTGGTTGTCAGAGGCTATTTGAGACGCATGCCATGCCATTTTATAAACAGTGGAAGCTTATCCCCACTGCCACCCCCGGCTATGACGACCTTTGGAACCAGCTTCAGATGCGGCACTAGGATACTCAGAAACAACTGGTAAATTTTCATTTAGTAAATTGCTATTAAGGCAAGCAACTGGATCAGTGGTTGGTGCAAGATGACGCAGGGAGACAGTTTCTTCTCGGCCATCTAAAAAGCGTAAATGAGCATATTTGGGACTCATCATCATCATCATGAAGCACAAGTCAGGAGCCAGACAAAGTGCCAAGCAATATGAAGCAGGGAAAGCAGATAAGCAAGCGCGTGGAAAAGGGAAAACAGGCAAGCGGAATACGCAAAAGCAAATGCACAAAAAAGCAGCTTGTTTTTGCATTTTCACTGCATGTGATTTTTTGGTTTTTTTGTGTTTTTATGTAAAATAATACCGAATGAAAAAATTATGACACACATAATAAAATACACTGACGCCACTGACTTCGGTTTGTAGCCATATCGCGTAAGGTTTCCAGTGTAGTAGACCAGATTACTACAATAATGTCCCCAAGAATGTTGGAGAAAAGGTACAGGAGATGAAAGGTTTTCGCGGTATCCAAAAGGGTGCACGAAGGTACATGGTAGCAATCACGGAACACGAATCAACGGAAAGTGTGTTATCAAGGTCAATTGTTATGTACAGTTAAACAATGTTGTTACACAGCCCCCTTCCAAGAAGTCTGGTCAGAGGAGACTTCTGATCAGGAATTGACAATTGAATTGGCCAAACGGTGTCAGATCGTTCCAGGCTGGAACATAGTCTCTCAGCAACCAGTAACTTCGAAGTCAGCCAAGGCACTTGATCTGCGTGGGTCGATTGTCGGTGGTGACCAGGGTAGGATACACGAAAAACCGATCAGTACTAAGCCAAGTCACGTCTCACATGGAGTGAACGTGCTGCCGGAGCCGAATCACATGGGGTGAACGAGCTGCTAGCGGGAATCGCCCGTCTGGCATGGTCTTAGTATGAACCCAGTAGGAGCAGATGTAGGCACATCCGTAGGCTTGACAACGAAGAACCAGAAGCTTCGAAAACATAGTCCGTGCTGAGAAGTTCCTGCACCTCCAGGGTCGATGGCGAACGGCCTCGCCTGGAGAAAGCTGAGTGGCGTGTAGTCGGGCTGGTAAGGACCTTGTCTGATAAGTTTCGTGTTGGGCGGCGTGTGCTGATGGTAGGGGCTACCGGGTGGATGGCGACAGGCGTCGGCGATCCGGGGGTGGCGCGTGCCACGGTTTCCACTGCGGGAGGTACATGCGTACCCAGGGGATACACGAAGGATGCGTGCATTCCAGGTTACCCGGACAGGATGGCGACAAGCGTCGGTGATCCGGGGGTGGCGCGTGCCACGATTTCCACAGCGGGAGGTACATGCGTACCGAGGGGATACACGAAGGATGCGTGTATTCCAGGTTACCGGATAGAATGGCGACAAGCGTCGGCGATCCGGGGGTGGCGCGTGCCACGATTTCCACTGCGGGAGGTGCATGTGTACCTGAGAAGTGAGAAGAAAAAACTCTCTGGTGCATGGGTTTATGGCCACGACCGAGTTATAGTGAAGAGGTACAAAAAACATGCACGGGATATACCAAGCGATAATAACGTGTTAAATACCCGCTACATAATTGGCAAGTGTGCGGTTCCGGGCGCATACTCACTGTGGAGATGGCGGATTGTGGGTATATACTTGATGTACAAGCGGTTATTATCCCAAATGGCGTGGGTGCCATGACAGTGTCATGCTGCACGTACCCACTGGCTTTCGGTCATACTACTTTTTTCGTAACAAACGTAACGTAAGCACGAATGCCAGGATGGAAAAGATTGCGTATGGTGTGACTAATGCGCCGTCTGAAGGCAGACAGGGTAAGTAGTCGGAAAGCGCTTTGCGATAAGGCGCAAAGGATATCGCCCAAGCCATCGGGCAAGGGGAGAGGTGTGATGAAAGAATAGGCGTCCCTGAGCTGTACGATGCTGGCATCGGTAGCTTGCACTGCAGCGATTTCGCTGAGTTCGAAGGAGAGTGGCCGGTCTATCACACACGTTGTAAGGATAGGAATTGTGACACCTAAGATATATCGTATGTCAGTCGTAAAATGACTGACAAAATCCTGGTGCATAGTCTCACTAGGAGAGTACCTACCCGACGATCCGTTGATTGATGTACGAGGGGCTTACAAGCAGTAAACAAAGTAAACTGTCTGCCCTGTAGATTGTGTTCTAACCCGACTTGTGAATTGATCAACAAGTGTAGTTATATGATGCATATGACGTTTTGATGTAAAACGTGTCAAAGGAGGTATAAAAAAAATTATCCTGAAATAACGCCGATGTAAATCGGGAAAAGACTTACCGGAAAAAATCTCGAATTGTGCGTGGATATTAGGCTTACCAATTGTAGTACACGAAGGATTCGTGCATCACGTCGGGCTCACCCATTTGTAGTGGACTGACCAGATTACTACAATAATGTCCCCAAGAATGTTGGAGAAAAGGCACAGGAGATGAAAGGTTTATTGCGGTAACCAAAAAGTGCACGAAGGTACATGGTAGCAATCACGGAACACCAATCAACGGAAAGTGTGTTATCAAGGTCAATTGTTATGTACAGTTAAACAATATTGTTACACCAGCCAACTATTAGGTGGAGCTTTTGGACCCCACCCAGGCAAACGAATACGCCCAACTGAGCCTAGCGCTACGGTGAGTTTCTTCATCCCAACGCGCCACTCATGGACTGCTCTCAACTAGGTCAACCTCTTCGACCAGAGGGCTCGGGGAGCCACTCGTGCAGGCCAGAAGCTGGACTTGGTTGTCAGAGGCTATTTGAGACGCACGCCATATGGGAGCATTTTATAAACACTGGGAGCTTATCCCCACTGCCACCCCCGGCTATGACAATCTTTAGAACCAAATTCGTTGTCTATTAATGTTTACCGATTGCCTTATACGAATGTTGGGTATGGTATGGTATGAAAGCACAAGCCTGATCCAGGCAAAGTGCCGCACAGCCATAGACTGCACGTGGGCTAAGATACTGTCAGGTTGCCCAGGCCTACACAGATATGAAAATGAAGAAAGAACAGGAAATGGTAGTGAGACTCCAGCCTGTTGCAGCATGCAGCTCACTACCTCTGGCCAATCAATTTAGCACGATGTTGGCCGCACAGCACAAAGTACTGCACGATTGCACATTCGTGCAAGCACGATTGAACATCCGTGTTGGGTACAGCAACGGTAATAAAATGGAAGGCACCAAACTATTTTCAAAAGCTACCTTTGTGCTGTTTGTGTGATTCTTTTACTTTCACCATAGGCAGAAATTGGCATAACAAAAACTTTATTAGTAGCACGTCATTTACGTACATAAACTTGGTGTCTGTTCAATAATTGACATAAATCTAACCATTAGCGATAGATGGGGGGATACAATAAAAACTGGCGCAATTGGGTTATAATTTTGATTGGAAAGGGTGAACGCAGCTGTTTTAGGCGGCGGATACAAATGGCGGATTTAACAGTAACCTCGTAGATGACTTTCCTACGCGGCGTATGATGCGTCCTAGAGTCCACCTTTTGACACCAGATCGATAGTCTTCGACAGATTCGGATTTAACTCGTTAGACGGCACGGGCGACTGACTCACGGTGACGATTTAACTCGTATTTCATAGGCCTATTTTATATTGAGAGTAACGAGGGTTAATGGAGTAATAGTGCCTATGGGAATATGGATTTTTCCGTTGATAAGAGCTTCTGGTATGGTATGATGGTATGAAAGTAAAAGCGTGATCCAGGCAAAGTGCCGTACAACACGAGACTGCACGTGGGCTAAGATACTGTTAGGTCGACCAGGCCTAGACAGATAAGAGAAAAAAGAACAAGAAATGGTAGCGAGTCCAGCCTATTTCAGCATGCAGCTCACTACCTCTGACCAATCAATTTAGCACGGTGTTAGCCGCATAGCACAAAGTACTGTACGATTGCACATCCGTGCACATGCCATCCGGATTAGGCGTACTTGGAACACACTTGCTTTTTCGGTTATTTCCGACCCATCCCTAAATATTTTTATAGAACGCATTGATCTCCATTTGTATTACACGACTGTAATCTTAGTGACACTGCACAATAGGTTTCCCACTTTCCAGAACGTTTTTCGACCCAACCAATATGGAGCACATTTCTCTTCGACCACTTCGCTGATCTGCTAAAACTTATTCAGACCAAATGTGTTAACTATCCTTTGGTTATTCCATTAAGCTTGTAGCTTTTTTCCCAACAATGCACTATTGACTATTGATTGACTAGTGCTCCGGAAATAGCACCTGCCACCGTTCGTCCAGCATTGACTGTAGCTGCGCAAATGCATTGGGGCTCCAACTTCGAAGCGGTGTAGTGGCGGTCTTTTACTCTCAGCGATTACCTTTACAGTGGAAGACACCCAGGATACGAACGAGGTTATAAAATATATCATACCCTCAACGTTGTGTTTAGAAGCCTAAATTCTATATAACCGAGGTCCGAAACATGGATCAGTATCAGTATCACAGGGCGATAGTCGACCAAGTCAAAACGAGTTGAAACTATTGAGTGCCCAGATTCTTTCGGAGGTGTGCTTGAAAACACCCGCCAATACCAGGATTCTTCTTCTTCTTCTGAATCGAAAGCAGAAGGGATAAAATCCCGTTTGAGCTTCATCACAGTAATAGACATGGGTGACTCTGCTGACAAGGCAAACCCTGAGAGTAGAGGAACACCACTATATCACTCCGGGGATCAAGTCCATCCGTCTCAACAAATGCTGATTCAACGCGCTTTTGAATAGCTGTTCAGATGATAGAGACAGGAGCCCTTTCGGTAGAGAGTTCCAAGTGTTCACCACCCGCGTGGATAGCGTGCTCACATTACTCAGCTTCAGCCTTCTAGGCTTCTGCAACTTAAAGTCATGTCCACGAGCCCTCGACTCACCTACTAATCGGAAGTACTGGAGGAACTCGTCTCCATATTGACCGAGAAGAATACGGCGTGTCAGGAGGTCATATCTTTCCCCTCGAAGTTCGAGGGGGTAAAGTTTCAGTAAGCTCCTCCTATCCTCGTAGGCGAGTTGGCGCATTCCACAAACCATCTTAGTGCCTCTCCTTTGTACCCCCTCCAAGGAGTCGCATTCGCCTTTGGACTGAGGAAATGCAACAGGTAGCCCATATTCCAACAGAGGACGAATGTACACAGAGAAAAGTGTCTGGAACATTTGCGGGGTAATGGACGCAAAGGAACGCCGAATCGCCCAGAGCATCCTGGTAGCGCTGCCTATTCTCCGACAAGTGTCAGCCTTCGACTTCAAGGAATCCATAACCAGAATCCCTAAGTCTTTTTCGACCGTCACCGCTCTAATAGGCTTACCTCCAAGAAAGTATTCACCACCAGTGTCATCGGAGTTTATGCGCATGACCACTGTCTTGTCCTCATTGATAGGCAGTGACCAGCGATGTGTCCAACTGACTAAGTCATCAACTGCTTGTTGCAGTTGCTTGTGGCCATCGCAGGAACTGACAGAGGCCCACAGTTTCAGATCATCCGCGAATAAAAGACAATCGATCGCTACCGCGTCCGGAATATCATTCACGAAAACTTTGAATAACAATGGGCCAAGGACAGATCCCTGCGGCACTCCGGAGCCTGCTATCATCTCTGAAGACAAAACTCCATTCACCTCGACACGGTTTGACCGCCCTGAGATGAATGCCTCGATCCATTTAAGTAGACAACCCTGAATACCCAAACCCTCCAGCTTGACGAGCAATCGGCGGTGGGGCACGCGGTCAAACGCCTTACTAAAGTCGATAAAAATGACATCGACCTCTTGACCAGAATCAGTCAAAGCACACCAACTTTCTCGCGCCAGGAGCAGATTACTTACGCATGAGCGATTTTTGGTGAATCCATGTTGTTGTGGACACCAACGCCCACACTCCAAAAGAAAGTGCTCTAATTTCCTTTTGATCAGCTTCTCTAAAATTTTACCGATCACAGAAGTCAATGTGACCGGCCTGTAATTAGCGGGACTACTAGGGTCCCCACTCTTAAACATAGGTTTAATAATACCCTGTTTCCATTCTTGTGGCAAGACCCCTAATGTTACAGATTTTGTAAACAACCTGGCCAGCGGAACGCACAACACTTCTGATAGTGCTCGTAAAACCAACGGATGAATACCGTCTGGTCCTGGTGCGGATTGTGTGTCTAACTGTTCCAACAGGTGTCTAACAGTCTCTACATCTACATCAAGATCAGACAGCACCTCACTGTTATTAGAGACAGAAGGAGGATCACTGTCTTCCAGACAGTACACGGAGGCATACTGCTTAGCCATGGCTTCAGCTTTCAAACCATCCTCAGTAATGTCTACCCCATTAGTATCTATCAAATTAGGAATATATGGCGACGTCTTTGTGCGGCGTCGAATGTATGCGAATAGCCGTTTTGGTGCACAAGTAGACTCGTCAACCAATCGCTGCTCTTACAACATACGTTTTCTGCGTTTTAATGCCGTACAAAGGTTTCTAGCTTGCCGATAATTGTCATAGTCAGTGGCGTTTTTCCGGCTTACGAATATCGACCACAGCTTTTGACGTTGCCGCAAAAGTTTCCTTATCTCCTTATCAAACCAAGGTGGACCTTTCGCCTTACGACGACGTGTGGACAACGGAACAGCCACCTCAATAACTGTCAAAATGCTATTACGGATCACCAGCCAACAATCTCCAACATCAGCTGCTTGATCGAAAGACCAATCGAGAGATAAAGCAACATCCCGTAACCTACCCGCGTCTGCCTTCCAAAAATTCCTTCTGGGAATTGGATCTGGTACCCAGCCAGTGTTGCGTTTCCACATAAAACTTAAGGTGGCATGGTCACTGCAGCCTAACGGAGCTTCAGTCCGAAGCTGAGTAATATCGGACTGCATGGGAGTGAATACCAAGTCCAAAATGGACTCACACCCAGTAGGGCCTACTCTGGTCGGATGGGAAACGTGCTGCACGAGGCCCACATCAACCACAGCGTCCAATAAGTCCCACTCGAATGACCCAGAACCTTCATCTAGCGAAGTCCAATCAATACTAGGAGCATTGAAATCCCCCATAATCGATAAGGAGCTTCGGAAACTTTTGCGGCAACGTCAAATGCTGTGGTCGATATTCGTAAGCCGGAAAACGCCACTGACTACGACAATTATCAGCAAGCTAGAAACCTCTGCACGGCATTGAAACGCAAAAAACGTATGTTGTACGAGCAGCGATTGGTTGACGAGTCTACTTGTGCACCAAAACGGCTATTCGCATACATTCGTCGCGGCACAAAGGCTTCGTCATATATCCCTAATTCGATAGATAATAATGGGGTAGACATTACTGAGTATGGTTTGAAGTCTGAAGCAATCGTTAAGCAATATGCCTCCGTGTACTGTCTCCAAGACAGTTACCCCTCATCTGTCTCTAAGATCAGTGAGATCCTTTCTGATCTTGTTGTAAATGTAAAGACGGTTAGACTCTTTTTGGAACAGTTAGACACAATCCGCGCCCGGACCAGACGGTATTAATCCGTTGGTTTTATAAGCAATATCAGACGTGTTGTGCGATCCGCTGGTCAGTTTGTGTACAAAATCTGTAACATTAGAAGTCTTGCCACAAGAATGGAAAAATGGTATTATTAAACCTATGTTTAAGAGTGGGGACCCTAGTTGTCGCGCTAATTACGGGCCGGTAACACTGACTTCTGTGATCGGAAATTTTTTAGAGATGTTGATCAAGAGGAAAATAGAGCAATTTCTTTTAGAGTGCGGGCGTTTGTGTCCACATCATGGATTCACCAAAAATCACTCATGCGTAAGTAATCTGCTCCTGTCGCGAGAAAGTTGGTATGCTTTGACTGATTCTGGTCAAGGCGTCGATGTTGTTTTCTGGATAGTAAGTCTATTAGAGCGGTGACCGTCGAAAAAGTCATTGTGATTCTGGTTATGGATTCCTTGAAGTCGAAGGCTGACACTTGTCGGAGAACAGACACCGCTACCAGGCTGCTCTGGGCGATTCGGCGTTCATTTGGCACAATTACCCCGCAGATTTTCCAGACACTTTTGTCTGCGTATGTTCGTCCTCTGTTAGAATATGGGCTACCCGTTGCATTTCCTCAGTCTAAAGGTGAATGTGAATCCTTGGAGAGAGTACAAAGGAAGGGGGCTGAGATTGTTCATGGAATGCGCCACTTCGCGTACGATGATTGAAGAAGCTTACTGAAACTTTACCATCTAGAACTTCAAAGGGAAGGGTTTGACCTGCTCCTGACACGCCGTATTCTTCTCGGTTAATATGGAGACCAGTTCCTCCGGTTCTTCCGATTTGTAGGTGATGACTCGTGGGCATGACATTAAGTTGCAGAAGCCTAGAAGGCTGAAGCTGAGTAATGTGAGCACGCTATCCACGCGGGTGGTGAGCACTTGGAACTCTCTACCGAAAGGGCTCCTGTCTTTGCCATCAGAACAGCCATTCAACAGTGCATTGGATCAGCATTCGTTGAGACGGATGGACCCGATCCCCACAGTGATTTAGTGGTGTTCTAGTCTTAGGGCTTGCATTGTCAGCGTAAGTCACCCATGTTTATTGCTGTGATGAAGCTTAAACGGGATTTTATCCCTTCTGTTTTCAATTCAGCAGAAGAAGAAAAAATGTCTCTGTTTCAACCTTGATCAAATTCTCTTATGTTTTGTGTCATCTTAGTTTGTTAAATCAGACAATATCGTTTCATTTCAATTACCGATAGCGCCATATTGATCTATCGATTTTTTTATCGTTATCAATCACATTTCATTGATTTTCTGTTCGTTAACTCCATTAACAATATTCATCTGTGAAATACCGTTTGTACGTAATCAACACACTCAATAATAACAATATACTCTTTATCCACGCGGTCTTGTTCTTCTCTGGCTGCCTCGGATTCAATATTTTATGTGGATATGGTATGGTATGGAATGAAAGCACAAGCTTGATCCTGGCAAAGTGTCGCACAGTCAGAGACTGCTCGTGGGCTAAGATACTGTCAGGTTGCCCACGTCTCTGGTTTGAACAAATCGAAGCTCTATTCAAGTCATACCATGTTCAAACGCAACACAGACGGTACAACCGCGTTATTGGAATGCTTCCAACCTCTATTGCCAGAAAATGTTCTGATTTAATTTACGATCTACCAGTCACAGATCTTTGCGATAAGCTCAAATCTGCAATTATCTCCCGAATTGGTTCCGCTGATGTGTAAAACTTGCGAAAACTCTTATTCAGCGCTGAGCTAGGTGATCGAACACCTTCACAACACTTACGCCATTTGATACAGTTACAGGGGACACAGAAGGTTGACGAACGAGTGCTACGACAGATCTGGTTTCAGAGTTTGCCGAATGATTTGCGCAAAGTTCTGGTTATCATGGAAACCGACAGTAACCTGGACAAGCTTGCTCAAGTTGTAGATGAAATCTATGATATCTCTCGTAACGCACCAATCTGCACGTTCAGCCAATCCATTTCCACTCCTTGTACTTCAACGGCAAATTTCAGCAAGGGTATATCTAATTTTAAATCCCAAATTACATCGACCTCTTACGTAAATTCATACATGAATTACGTTCTCTTCCAACTCGGCAACACTTCCATCCTGTCTATGTCCCAAGTGATTCGAAAACGTGCTTTTTTTGTCAGAAGCGGCCAAGTTCACCAACCCCTCCAACCTGCACACACTGGACCGTTCAAGGTGATTTCTACACAACCGTAATATTTTGTCATCGACACAAATGGTGTGCAAGATACAGTTAGCATTGACCGATTAAAGGCTACCTTTGTCGAATCTGCCCTTTCGTCTCAAACACTTGTATTTCTCTCAAATTCTAATGACCCGAAACACCGTGTTTCAACTATCCCCACTGATGTTTTTCTGCAGTCACCTCAACCGACTGAACCCCCAGAACAATCACATTCAGTCTCTGTCAATTCCCCTTCATTGCGACAAACCCGCTCAGGTCATAGAGTCAACTGGACGAAAAAGCTGAAGGACTATTGTACCAGCTGACCGATTCTATTGCCATGCTTGAAACGTCCCGGTCTCTATTCATACACACGTTCTACCCGAACTGTCCACTGACCTGGAAACTCACTACTGCAGCTGACATCCAGCTCCTTTTAACCTTTCGACGCTCTAGGGGGAGTTCTGTAATGATTTGTAGAGTATTATGTATTGTATCATCCTAATTTGTTAACTTAGACATTATCGATTTGTTTCTATTACCGATAGCTCCATATTGATCTACCGATTTCTTTCTATCGTTATCACACACTTCATTGTATTCTGATCGTTAACTCAGTTAACATTATTCATCTGTTAAATACCATTTGTCAACACACACATCAATAACAATATACTCCTTCACGCGGTATTCGTTCTTTTCTGGTTTCCTCGGATTCAATATTTTATGTGGATATAACAGGAGCACACGCGGCTTAACGGTTCATTCCTCACGGATATGCAATCGTGAAACACTTATATGCTGTGCGGCCAACACCGTGCTAAATTGATTGACCACCTGTAGTGAGCTGCACGCTGAAGCACTCCGGAGTCTCACTACCATTTCTATTCCCCCCATCATATCCGTCTAGGCCTGGGCAACCTGACAGTATCTTAGCCCACGTGCAGTCTCTGACTGTGCGGCACCTTGCCTTGATCAGGCTTTTGCTTTCATACCATCATTCCTCACTATCCACTACGGGTCCCTACCCTTAAAAATAGGTTTTATAATACCATGTTTCCATTCTTGTGGTAATACCCCTAATATACATATTTTTAAACAACCGAGCCAGCGGACCGCACAAGACATCTGAGAGCGCTTGTAAAACCAGCTGATGAATACCGTTTGATCCTGGCGCGGATTGTGTGTCTACCTGTTCTAACCGAAGTCTAACGGTCTCTAAATCTACATCAAGATCAGAAAGAAGCTGACTGTTCTAAGCAACAGAAAAGGGGTTAGTCTTCAAGAGAGTACACGGAGGCTTCAGCTTTCGAACCATCCTCATCAATGTCTACCCCACTATTATCCATCAGATTAGGTATGTATGGCGATGC
>JACCGJ010022781.1:0-17417 GCA_013407085.1 Atriophallophorus winterbourni
TTAAAGCCTTCGATGCCATTGAGACAAACGCAGAATATGGTGCCTTGATCAATAACAATGAGCGCCGCTTGTTTCTTTAGGTGAAGCATTAGCGCGAACAACTTAGCTGGCGAGATGCAAGTAGTCCATTGCCTTCGGTTCCGTATTGTGAACCCTGGTCAGTTAATTTGTTACCATCGAGCGAAGCAGAAATCCAGCTCGGCATTAAGTCAATGAAAATATTCAAGGCAGCTATGTGACCCCTATTCTGTTCAAGGAAGATTCCGATATATTAATTAGCACTCTAGTTGACCTTTGCCGTCGGGTATGGAACACTGAAACTTCCCCAGTGTTGAGGAAGGTGTGCATACTTCAAGCTCTAACCTCAGGGAGTAAGACTTTTGCCCGTCATTACCCGACTTCTTGCTCCATTGTCTTCGGCGTCTTACATTACATAGCAGCACTTCAGTGTTGTGTAGCTAACACTGCTAAGGTTGTATGCCACCAGTAGTAAGCTGTATTCAAATACAAGCTGGATTCTCACTGCCATTAGTGTTTTCCTTTCCCATATCTGTCTAGGGCTGGGCAACCTGACAGTATCTCAGCCCACGTAAGACTTTGACTGTGCGGCAATTTGCCTGCATGGGGCTTGTGATTTCATACATACATACATTACACATACTCAGATAATCAACAGCAAACAAAATTTCGCCCTGGTAGGTGTACCGATCATATATTTAATCTTTGATAAGCTTTAGAACATCGTTACACTTATTGACAGATCACTGTAGCGATCTTTTTTATTTTAAGCATGCCTTTGATTCGGTTGATAGGAACGCATTATTTAGTTCTTTATTACACAAAGGTACGTGAACATATTTGGGGCGCTGTATTCTTCTATTTTCGGACGCGTCCGGGTGTACAATAGTCTGTTAGCCAACTTTCCTACGGATAGTGGTGTCCAATTTATCCTTTTTGTTCATTTTTGTAATTGACGCGCTATAATGGATACGTGTTATGCAGGCATTCAAATAGGCAGCGACAAGAAACTTTTTGATTTAGAATATGACGACGACGTAGTTCTTCTATTCGATTCCTATATGGATGCCGAGGCTACTTTAGACCAAATATTAGTATCATCCTTCGGTGTGCGCTTTGGACCTTCCAAGTGCTGTTACAGGATATTGATCTATCCAAAACTGCACTAAGCCTCAATAATGAGAGAGCTTTCGGCTGTAAACTGTTTTACCTATTTAGGTAGTTGCATTACTGGTAACGCGTGTTTATATAAAGAGATTTCAGCTCGCATTTCGAAAGCTATGGTTACTTTACGCACTTGAGTCACCTGTTGCGCCAAAGAGGTGCCTCTAAAGCCTAAAGGTAAAGTCTATAAGGCTGCAGTTCGCGCGGTTTTACTGTACGGATGCGAAACCTAGATACTGAGAAAAGAATAAATAAGACGTCTGCAGGTCTTTGACATCATCCTTGGAGGTACTTGGCACCATCGAATACGCAACACATCTATCCGTAATAGAATCTTTGGTAGCTACTTAGATATCTAAAAACAAGTTATTATGCATCATCCTCGCTGTTAAATCACGTATTGCGAATGGGAAATCATCGTGTTACTAACACGGTTTAGTTTGTCACTCAACACCGAATGGCGTCATTGTAAAGGTGGCCAGACTCTGACTTTACTCAGATGAAGGTTTTGACTGTTAATTAGCTTCAGTTGGTGCGACCCGTCTCCCAAGTTTGAGTCCAAGAGATCAGAATTCGCAATGGCTTCTGCCCTTAGTGATATTGATCAAAATAGTGTTCTGTGGTGGTCAGTGTTTAATTAATCTTGTATGCTTTTAAGTGAAGTAACGAGTAAAGCCTGTTATGATGCGTGGCTGTGAAAACCGCAAGGAAGCAGTCACGCTGATGTCGCTTTACTCGTTCACAACTCGCTTGAATGCATGTTTGATTCGATGTATAGACACCTCATCGCAGTGTGTCTGTGCACAATCTTCTATAGGTTCAGTAGCTTTTGAGGTTCCACCCTTACTCAGGACTGGAACGGCTCTCTTCCAAACCTAACTGCGTGCGATGTCTATATTGAATTGGTTGACAGCTTTGTTTACCTCGGCAGTTGTATCTCTGCTGGCGGTTGTGTCGAAGACGAGATCTCACAACGTGTTCGCAAAGCGGGTGCAGCGTTTGCTAACCTTTGCCACTTGTGGCGTCGACGCGAAGTTTTACTCCATACTAAAGGCTGAGTGTACACCGCAGTGCTGCGTGCTGCAGTACATTATGGCTGCGAAACCTGGTCTATCCGAGCGGAAGATGTCCGTCGGCTTTCTGTTTTTGACACTCATTGCCTGCGTAGGATTGCTCGCATTCGGTAGCAGCAAAATATACAAATAAAGATATCTGCAAGCGGGTGTTAGGACCAGGTGGCCACGGGCTGAGAGAAATGCTGATGCTTGTTCGTTTGCGATGGTTGGGATATATTTTAAGAATGCCTCCTCATCGTTTACCGTACCGCGCCTTATTCGCAGAGTCTGACGGAAGCTGGGAGAAACGATCGGGTGGCCAGTCCGTGACGTGGCGCGTTCGGATAAAGAAACTCACCGTAGCGCTATGCTCATTTGGGCGTATTCGTTTACATGCTGAAACACGCTGGAGTCTCACTGCCATTTCTATTTTCTTTCTATTTCTTTTGTCATATCTGTCTAGGCCTGGGCAACCTGACAGTATCTCTGCCCACGTACAATCTCTGACTGTGCTGCACTTTGCCTGGATCAGGCTTGTGCTCTCACATCATTCGTTTGTTTGGGTGTGGTCCAAAAGCTCCACATAATAGTTGGCTGGAAACCTTACGAGATATGGCTGCAAACCTAAGTCAGTGGCAACAGTATATTTTATTGTGTCAATTTTTTAATCCGTATTATTTTATAAAGTACGGTCAAAAGAAAAATATCACGAAATCGCATGGTTTCAAACTACCAAACAGGCCGCGTTTTGCGCATTTGAATTTGCATATTCCGCTTGCCTGCTTTCCCTTACTTACTTATCGGCTTTTCCTGCTTCATATTGCTTGGCACTTCGTCTGGCTCCTGGCTTGTCCTTCATGATGATGATGTTGACCAATTGGCCAAATTTCTCTGTGCGATATTAAGTTGTAAATGATTAATGGTTGCTGTATGTTTATGAGCATACATATATATAATTACATGTAAGATCATAAGCCTCAGTTTTGGCAAAGTGCCGTAGTTCTGGGCTGTACTTGTATTTTCTTTCTCATATCTGTCTCCGAATATGCCGCACTTTGCCTGGGTGCAGGCTTCAAATTTCATACATGCAGATATCAGTCCAATCAGAGGTTGTATCGATCACCATAACTCTTTAACAAGCCGTAGAATAACACCCCATCTATAAGCTTAAAGTACGGGCATGTCTTTAGCACTTATCAAGTACTTCTATTTTCCATTTTCATTCTCCTATCTTTCTAGATCTGAGCAACCTGAGTTGTCACTGGTTCTGTGTTTTTACGCAGATTTACCCTGGTATCTTACTGCCATTTTCTCTTATATCTGTCTAGGTCTGGTCAACCTGACAGTATCTATGTCCATGTGCGGCGTATGACTGCAGCACTTCGCCTCTATTAGGCTTGTGATTTCCTATATCCGTATTCTTTTGAAGTCAATATAGCAGTCGTATATCTCTTGGCGATTGTGTCGAGGAATAGATCTCAAAGAATGTGTGCAAACAGAAGTAGCTTTCGCTATACAATGTTTTAATGCGTACTGAAATCCATTTTACAATACAATCGGACGTGCTACGCTTTTCTAAGGTTGCAAAACCTAGTCGATTTGAGCGGATGATGTCCACAGGCTTTTTGTTATTGTTACCCACTGTCTGCGATGAATTACGCGCATTCGGTGGCAACATCACGTCACTAATTTAGATACGTGTCGGCAATTGTTAAAACCATAACCATATTTGCCATTGCTGATATCAGATATATCTCTGAATTGATTTTTGCAGCTGAAGTATCCTTTATTCTTTTACAGAGTACTTACAGGAGCAGGCATTTTTGAACTCCAAAACGCGTGTATACGCTTTTATTTAAACGCACTTCGCCTTAGGATGAGCCAACCGAGTTGTATGCATGTATGAAACCACAATCCTGGTCTAGGAAAAGTACCACACTGTCGTAAACTGCTCGTGCATTGAAATATTGTTTGGTTACCCAGGCCTAGACAGATATGAGAATGAACATATAAATGTCAACAAGACTCCAGCGTGTTTCCGCATGCTGCTCATTACCGGTGGCATGGTGTTTACTGTACACCACAAAAGCATTTCACAATTGCACATCCGATTTGACACATTGTTTGCATATTCCACTTGTCTGCTTTCCCTTTTTCACGCGCTTACTTATCGGCTTTTTCTTCATATTGCTTGGCACTTAGTCTGGCTCCAGACTTGTGTTTCATGATGATGATGATCTATTCGACAACCGACTTCTCTTAATTACGCCCAAGTGTTATCCTGCAAACCAATTTACTTATAAACCGTTGTCGAACCTACATTGGAATGTTAACTTGTTTCATTTCATTTTCTTCTGTTAGCATATGAAACATTACGTAAAATACAACTAATACTTTAGATCCATTCTTTCACGGATACAATGTTTCATCCTGTCATCGCGTGATCATATTTCTCAGTCGAACAGAGACATATCTAGTGATATGTCTCTGTTCATAACCCTTTGAGTTTACTCTAAGCGTCCATGAACTTGTCTCAGGAATCACTATATAATACTGCAGACTTCTGCTTCCATTTACACGGATCTTCTCCGTTAATTGGCGATTTGCTGTGTTTGTTGTTTCCTGAAAAGAATATCAAACTCTTCTCGTTTATTTTCTCCACAGGCTCATTGTGTGATTGTTCTACACGAGGATGGCACTTTCCTTCGGCGCATTGGTGGTGAATCGATCACCGATTTTCCCAACGGGATCGATGTCAGCGATCACGGAGACGTCCTCGTTGGCGATTCCCACGGGAATCGCTTCCATATTGCAGTGTTTAGCCGCACCGGTGAACTGTTGAGCGAATTTCTGTGTCATCAGACCAAAATCACACGTTCTTGTTGCTTGAAGATTACCACAGAAGGCTATGTTGTCACGCTGGCTCGCGCATCCAATACTGTCTTAGTCTTGGATACGTTGTATGTATGCCCAAGTGGCCCCACCATGTGATCGCCGTTTGTATCACTACCTGGTCATACATGGTTCTTCCGTCCATTTTACGCATCCTGTTGTTTGAACTTTTTTCTCAGTTTTCCAATCTGATTTTATTTCCTATTTAAATTTGAGATTATTGTCCAGCTTTGGACTTCTTCCTACTTTGAGTAACAGTCATTTACCTACACTCTGTTTTTTCCACACAGGGTGTTCGTGATACGTTTTTTGGAGCTATTTACTCGGTTTCCTTCAGTTTTTCGTGTTTTGATTTCGTTTTTTGAAGTTTGATAGTTTGAAGGTTTAATGAGCACTGGTCGATTATTGTGTTCGACACATGAATTTCGGTCAACCCCGAAGACAGTTTTTACAACTTTTTACTACCGGTAGGATATTTCGCGCGCAATTTTTCCTTCTGGCAACGATTTCGCCTAAAGCATATAGTTGGCATTTTATCCGAGTTATTGTATTTTTTCAACATTTTTGAGATTATGATTTATCGTTTTGAGCGCTTTCTCATTGTATTCTGTCATCTTGCGAATTTGCTGGTCTTACTGCCGCGTCATTTACTCTGTGGATTTCTTCTATTCGTGTGTGCCTTTCATTAACCTCTCATGACATGGATGATACTTTCAATCCGATACCATGAATTTGGTCTGTCATGTTTGTTCATCTAGCACCCATTCTGCGTCACCTTTCTTTCATTACAATCGCGGGTCGCATTTGCACTTTTCTGTTTCGATATTTTTGAACTGCGCGTTTCGTTCGATTTGTTTGGGGCCAAGCAGCGTCTCCCGGTTTTATTCCATTCTCTCATTCCTTTGATCGAGCCTTTTGTTTGGTCGTTGCTCAAATTTGCCTTGTACTTTTTGGCTTTTATTCTTATTGTATTCGTCATCATTTGCTTTGCACGTTTTACCGATCTCGTCTTTGGGGACTCGAGGATCCGTCGCTAGAGTTCCAAATATGCAAAAGACGACACCTGCCTTGTTCACCGTTCAATTCCATTTCTTGTTTTTTTTCAGTGCGCAAATAATTAGAATTCCTTCAGTTTTTAGAATATTGCCCAATTTTACGGTTTACAATGAAACTTGTATTGCTACACTTTTGGCTTTATAAACTTTCCGTGTGTACATTTGTTTTATATAAACTGATGGTAATCCCATATCTTCATCGCTATCCATGACGCGAGCCATGGTTACATCCAATGTAGTCAAAATTCGCTAGGATATTACCACGATAAGAACAGAACTGATGTGCAACCGTGCAGTGCTTCTGTGCTGTACAGCTAATACTATGCTTAATTGATTTGCCAACGGTAGTGAGCTGTATGCAGAAGCACGTGGAGTCTGCCATTTCTATCTCTAATTTCATTCTTATATATGTTTAGGCCTTGGCAGTCTAACAGTATGTTAGCCCATGTGCGACACTGTCTGGATGAGGCTTGTGATTTAACATATTCCAAGATTAGATGTGCAATTCGTTATCTAGTGTTAAACCAAAGAGGTGATAATTTCATCAGGTCATTCGAGGTCCAATCGCACTCGGTCCTAACGGCTCGATCCTGCCCTAGTAACGTAATCCACGGTTTACTGTGTAACGATTCACCCCAAGAACAAGCGCCAACTGTTATCCACCCACAATTTCAAGAACAAGATACCAATTGGTCGAAGAGCCTTTACTAATAATCACGTCTTTTATATTAGCGAAACTCGTTATTACAATGTCTGTAACCTGAACGTGATGTGATTTTCCAACCGGTTTCATTCAAGCGGTCGCCACGCTTGGCTTACTTGACAATTTGTATATCGCTCAACAGCTGTTGTCGTTCTACCTCCGTCCGGAGATGTCAATTGACCCGTTCTCATCCAATTCTTTCGAAACCTGAATTCTAACGAGTATGTGACTCGGTATAAAACACCTACTATTCTGATTATTACCTGGGAGCGTATGATTGGCGATCTTCGCCGATGCGCTTCACGCCTCAACAGTACTGTATGCGTAGTGGGAGATGAACGCCTGCAATTATTCTCCGCTTTTTAACATTTATCATGCACAGATTATGTATATACTGTGTCTGTGACTGTATGTTTATCTGTGTGTAGGCGAATATAATCGGAGATTTGCGAAAAGAAAAGTTAGACAAGGAACCTGTGGTTAATTTACACTATGCTTTGACGAAACCAATTAAATTCTTGGTAGTTTCAGTCTGTTACACATTCTCACACCACGAAAAACCTCCACAAAAAACCATGGAGTCACCAACTGAATGAATTGCGATTTTTTTAAAACCGTTTATTTCGCTTTGACTGTATAAGTGCAGGAATGATTAATTGTCGTGGAACCACCCCGTCTACCGGTTGGTTTCAAATGTGTATTGTTTATGTGTAAATTGACATGCGCAGCTTATTGCTTCTGGATGTGAGGGTATTGAAAAACTGATGGGTGTTACGTACCGGTATCTGCTCGTGCAAAATATTCATTTGCATGCTTTTCCGTCACACCCCACGACCGGTTTCGTGCTGTTTGCCCTCATCAGGTATGGAGAGTAAGATCAGGATCCGCATGCGAAACCGTGTTCAATGGCGGTCTTGCACTAACCATCTTGGAGAGTTTGTTTAACCTTGTATGTTGTCAAGCGGAGTGACGAGAAAGTCTTGGTATGATGCAAGGCAGTGAAAGCCGCAAGGAAGCTGCCATGCTGATGTCGCTCTTCTCGTTCACGAAACTTGTTTGAATGCATGTTCTATTCGAGGTGTAGGCACCTCTTCTCAGTTTTTTGTGCTTACTCTTCTATAGAATCTGTCGCAATTTAAGTCCCACCCTTCCCCATATTTCAGGATTTTATTTTTTATGTTTGCGTGGCAGTTAAGCATTCGGTACGTGCTGTCGGTGTAATGCTGTTTGTGATGATGGCGTATGTTGGCACAATGATGGTAAATAGTGTGGTGCTCATAAAAATCGAGGTTATAGCGTGCATTGCATTTCTACACAATCCCCTATGAAAATACTGACTGATTCCAATGACAGATGCCGTCGGATGAGGATCACGAAGCATCTCTTGCTAATTGTAATTCTAAGCCCTAGAACAACGTAAATCTCGGGAATACTGATCTATCGGGATCAATATGAAGCGGATTAATGATAGGCAGTGTGCAGCTAGATCAGTCGAATGAAAGAAACTACCGCCTGCGCAATTTATGAATGATTTCTCAGCAATAAATAAGTAACACAAAACTTCCGTCGGATTCAAGACGGTTGCTGTACATGTTTCCTTTATATACTTGAAACAGCTAAGGAAACAAATAAATGGAAGAATGCTATTTTGTTGCTCACATCCCTGAGCTAAAAACTGATCGTTGCAAATAAATCAAACTTATGGACCATCGATTTATCTGAAAGTATCACAGTGTGTAAAGGAGCTGTTAATAAACGATATAGATGTTTGTATTTTATGACTAAAATCCCTCCTTTTGTGATTCACTGCCATTTTCTTTCCGTTTTAATTCATCGATCGTGTTTCTTGAACTAATTCTTTAAAGTCTGACCACTGTTAATTCATTATTACTCAACTGATCATCGCATTTCAGATAGATTAATAAAATACGTTTGGGCCCTAGCGTGAAACGCTTAAAATTTGGCTCGGTTATCTTGCATAGTTGCTCTAAAACGCACACATGTTGGGTGTCACGAATTAGCCCTTGGTGCTTACAAATTAAGTATTTAATTGATGGCCATTCACTTTACATCTGTAAATCGAATGATCGTCCGCGCAAGGGTCATCGTGTTCAGATTCGGAATGTGAGCTGAACCATCAACATGGAAAGAACGCAATGTGTGAACCTGAATATCGAAACTATTCTCAAAACAATACCTTGTATCAGAATGGATAAATGTTTACTAATCAACTTCTTTATTGGGCATCAACAAGGTTTTCTTATTCGTTTCGGCCTTTTACTAAGTGGACCAGCTTTTGTGAAGCAAGTCCCGTATTCTTCTGATCTTTTCGACAACATAACGCCTAGAGTTCATAATACGTCATTTCTTTCGATTACGTCCCAATGGGTACCACGACAGAGTTGCGTGTTTCAATTTGCTTTCAGAATAAAATGCTGATCAAACCTAATCTTCCGCGAACCACCATGAAAACGCGTTGATAAAAAAGCTACAATACTTGTGTCGAAGCGGCCTTGTACAACCCCCTCCCCAAAACATCGTGATATAATGTGAAAGTGTAGTACCGGTAGTATCGTAGCCATGGAAAACTGATATAACTTATTGCAAGGGTACAGTACCAAACTTCGACCTGCCCATCGGTCTCATAATCTGTAAAAGCGATTAGTTGACTACACTTATTTTGTTTTTTAAACTAATAATCGCATTGCACAACTGGCCACTTTTTGTTATCTCCTCGCGAATGCGTACCTATTTTTTATTATAAAAAGGCTAAATTTCGAATATTTTCGAGCAAAGCTTTTGCATTCCTATCCTTGTGGGCATACGAGTTAAGTTTATACTGGCTAGTCGTATGAATCCGGGATGCTCTTAATAGTTATTTGGGGTGTCTCACTGGGTGTGTTCTGTTCCGCCACAGGGTGTCATTTTCAGCGCAAACAAATTGCTTTTAAAATGGAATATTTCATGTGTGCTCGTGTTAATGATAAACGCATGTCTGAATACGTTGTTCGGAGTACAGTTGTACAATCAAGCAATTGTTGATTCTGTTTATGAATTTTATGAATTTTAATTTTTTGGAGTCACAATTGAGTAGTTCACTTGCGAGTGAAAATGTTATTTTGGATCAAAAAGCTTTCTCAACTTAAAACCTGTAAGACTGAAAATATATCATAGCTATTTGAATTGGTTTGATCGAATAAAATTGAAACTTGGGAATGACATTTTTTCAACCACCTGGTGCGAAATACCATATATCGGAAATAATGTGATACTGGATATGGAAATAGAAGTTCAGATTCATGGTATTTCTCGGTTATTTCTGGTCCATCAATTTCATTCCTACACAGCTTTTCGGTCTGCCATTATTCTATCATTTTATGAACCGTCTGCTTTATTTGCTGCGCTCGTAATTTCCATTGCGTATAACATTCAGTCACTCGAACGTTGAATTGATTTTGACTTTTTTACGTAACTCGGCACGTACTCGGTTTTGTATTTGACATTGACCCGGATTTTTGCCAGTTTGACCACAATTATTGAGGTATGTTTTTCGTATAGATTGATTGCTTTAACACAGCATAGTATTTTTGACAAATCCTACTTCGGTTATGATATACACTAGGATTTTGATCGTTGCTTAACTTGGTACCTTATATTGATTGTCAATTACAATTAATAGTGTGCTCGTTCAAGGCCGCACACTCATGCTGCGACGAGAAAGATAAGCCTATAATTTAAGAAGAAGAAGAACAAACGGCTTTCGAATCACGGTTTCTTTGACAGTTTCAGTGAATACAATTTCATCCGCGTAAATTATCTTTCACAAAAAGGGAAAATAATTGGCGAATGAGCACTTGGGCCTACAAGTAGGATCTCGAAGGCTGAATGTTTCGTCTAAAGTTGATTCACCAAAAAAGCTACGTTTGATGCTGCGACGAACTTTTTAATTATGTAACAACTAGGTTATACTTAAATGCCACAGTTGCAAAGGGTTCGTACAACGAACCACGATGTTCAAACACAGAATCACATAGTGATTCGTGGTCAAGCACTCGAGGCGCTTATGGATGACCAAAGAGATGTGTTGCTCACATCCCCCGAAATTACAACAACTATGTTTTACTGAACCTAAAAACATTGACCTTGAGATTTCTTCCGTTCACTTGTGCTACGTGACTGCTCTTCTGCACCGTTGTACATGTTTTGGCTACCGCGATAAATTCTTCACTGTCCAGTGCGTTTTCTCCTACCTTCGTGGGACGTTATTGTAGCAGTCAGTCTACTGCACTTATGTATAGATACTGCTCATGTTTTTATATATGAAAATATCCTGGGAAGTTAGGATTGTGATGAGTTGGCTCTTCATTAGATCTGAAACCTTGTGTACTTTGTGGCATGCATCCATGAGAAGCAAATCAGTAATCTACTAATTAATAAAAATGAAAATTAACATCATTTCTATTCTACAATAAATCGAATCAAATGAAGAAGGAATGAATATAATGGCCAAATGGTTTAAGAACACATCTTTGATTAAATTACATAATGTTTGTTCAAGATAAGCATTCCAGTCAAGTTTTTCTTGTGAGATTTTTCTGTTAACAATAAAATTAATCTTAATTGGTGCACTTGGACCTTCAGAATCGAACGAGTTGATAAATTACAACGAACATTCCAGGTTTTGTTTTTAGGAATATTGATCTGCCTCTATGACTTAGCGTCTTTTCTCCAAAAATACATTCCACGGTTCAAATTAATAGTTGCGATTCAGTTTTTGAGATTTGAAGCGACACAAAAAGTCAGTGATTAATTAACCGCTGTCATATACAAAGTTGGATAATAAAGCATTTGACTTTACACTGACAATATTCTTCAAATTGCTGGCAAACGGATAAGCAAAATATGAATTAGAAGTATCCTATAGATTTGGTTATAGCAAAAACAACCAGTGGTGTAGATTCGCGAAATTTAGGTGACAAACGCGGAAAGAAATTTCGACTTTCAATTCGACGGTTCAGGCTCAAATACTGCCGTCATCCCAGTTGTAAAACGGGCACCAGCAATAGTTGGAAATATAACTGCCACATCCTAGCATTCGGTCATATGTACTCTCATACCAACTGTAATGCTACGTGCAAAAACGGGAAATACGGGGTCTCTTGAACACAGCGATTTTATTAGCGATAGACTAATTAAACGATTATTTAACAGTGACTTCAAAGTCTAACTTTGCTTACCACTTATCCAATGTTTCAATGCTCACAGAATACAACCTCACTGTATTCACCTGATGACGACAGACAACCAGGAACCGGCTGTGGGGTGTACGTGCCGCGGATGTGAACAACACTATACTATGTGTGACGACTATGTGTGTGTATGAAATTGCGAGCTTGTTGTACGCTCTGGGAGTGGATTATTTCTGTATTTATTCTATTTCTATTTGTTATATACAATTGTTAAACCTTGTGACCTTGAATAATATATAGGTTTGTATCAAAACCAGTGCAATGAATACAAGATGTGCCATATTGTTCACAATTGACTAACTATTGCTCTCCTTCCACAGATTTTTATCTGGTTTATTCATAGATTCATAGATTTATTCATAGATTATATGCAGGTAAATGCTATGCTTTACAAGACCCACAAAAATGTACATCGGGTCGGATGTTAAAAAATATCAAAATATTGTTAGATTATTGTCAAACATAAAAAACATACTTTTTCATGTGGATATCTAGTGATTTTTTGAAAACTTCAACAGTTCCAGATTGTACCACATGAGTAGGTAAACTGTTCCACAGTTGCACATTGCGAACGGAAAATGCATATTTGCGGCAGTTCAAACTGCTATGCTGTTGGTAAAGTTTTAATTGGTGACCTCGCAGATGTGTGTTATGGGAAAGATGAAACAAATGACCGCAAGGATGATTTGTTTGATTAAGCACTGTCCAAATGAATATAAGTGCTCCTCGTTTCCGTCTGTATTCGGCCGAATGCAAATTCAATAATTTAAGTCGCGTTTCGTATGGATAATTTGATAGTCCCAGGACGAGTTTTGTCGCTCTGCGCTGTGGAGTTTCTAATAGCAGAATATCTTTTTCAACCAAGGATCCCATGCCGGTATAGCATATTCAACATGAGGACGGATGTACGTTGAAATCAATTTGCAGGCAATATTGGGGTCGAACGAACCTAGGACTCTTTTAAGGAGACCCAAGTTGTTTTCAGCTTTGCAGGCAGCGAGTCGACATTGCATTGAGTTTCCTAAGTCTGATTGGATAATCACACCTAAATCTTTTTCGGAGGAGGCGGGTTTAATAACAGTGCGACCATAACCGGGCACCATGGCTGAGGAAGGATATCGAACTACTCGACAGGATTTATCATCGTGCTACAAAGTTGGTCTCCCGGTACAGAAATTTGCCTTTCACGGAGCGAATGTTAAAACTGAACCTACAAGATTTTACCCAACGGCGGATACGTAGTGACCTTATGTTGACCTTCAAAATCCTGCATTCTGTAAACCATCCCCTTAAACACTTGCTAAAGCCCAATGACCTTACTAGAACCGAACACATTCAAAGGCTTTAAGCATTCCGCATTCTCGATTGGATATACGTCGTAATTTTTTCTCCGTAAGAATTTGTTTCACTTGGAACTATTTGCCTGAAGAAATCACACGATCAGAATCTGTTGAGGTTTTCGCTTCCAAACTCGATGAGTTTATGACGAACCATGCGGTATGCGAATGTCCCTATTGATTTTGAGATATTTTATATTTCTTTATATATGTTTATATGCTCCATATACCTTGTCATCCTATGGTTATTGTTAAGCTTACTGCTTTTTCTACCATACAATTTTCTGAGTTCTGAGTTCTGCAGCCAAGAGGTGTATCTGCTCCTCCCCAGCTTGCAGACGACGTTTTACACAAAGCCTACAATGTGAGCGGTTAAGAGCAAGTTCTTCCCAACTCGCGGGGTCAATGCCATAAGCTTTCATATCTCTTTTGCAAACAACTTTGTACCGCAAGTGCGGTCAGCCTAATGGTCAACTTCCTAATTGCCACTCACCAGAGAGTAAATCTTTCGGTTTGTGCTCTTAGCCTGTTCAGATTGAAAGGCTTTCCATCACTACGCGTGCGTCGGTAAACGCCTTATGTTATCGTCCTAAACGCGTGCTTCAGAAGCAGAGCAAAGAAAATACCGAACAACTTGGGAGCAATAACACACCCTTGTTTGACGCCTCGGCGAATTTAAAAAGCTTCTGAACTGAAACCGTTAAAATGGACTGAGCCATTCATGTCTGAGTGGAACGAAATAACGAGTTTGAGCAATCTTGGAGGGCAGCCTATCAGATCAAGCATTTTGAAAAGAGCCTCCCTTGTAACGTTTCGCGTACACAACATATCTTATTACGACTTACAGCAATTCATACACAAGTGTAAACTTTCAAACGTCCAGCGCTCTGTAGACTCATACTTCTGTGCTCTTGTGTCCCATCTCGTCCTGTCTGGATAAATTACATATTTTGGATTTCTCTTAACACAAGCATTGTGAACATAACATTTCCGGATGCAAAACAAGCAATTTAAAAAATCCATTTTTTTACATTTTGAACCAAACAAGACCTACACGGGCAAGTTTGAGTGCAACACTGAATATTGGATTGCCCCCATTCGAAAGAGCTCGTCTTCCAACTTCGCTTGGCACATTGGACCGGAAAAACTTATCAAATCTCAAGGATCTACGATGAATTTGGTCATCCACCTTTCCTGTGGCCAGATTATTCACTCACCCACTTCCAGCAACTTTTAATTCACTTCGGACTTGACCTCTCTTCATTCGAGTCGACGCGCGCATACCCATTTGAAACTCAGTCGATCGATAAATCTTTTCACCCCGGCGTCATGACCTTACAAGCGAAGCCCAGCGGCGGCGGTCACATGTGCCAAAATTTGTCGGAAGGCGGTAAGTCAAAAAGATCGACACACTAGCTGTTTTATTTGTCACGATAAAGTTTATATGAAGTGTGACATTACCCTGACTACTGATGCTATTGCAATTATCAATAAACACGAAATGCCGGGAATATGCTATATCTGTCAATTATGCAGAATTGAGTCTAGAAACTGTACAAAGACGACTGTGAGCACACAGTCTGATACTAATATGGGGATGTTGAATTTAGAGGAAGGCATACATAGAATTGTAGGTTTGTTAAATGACTTATTGATTGGCAAACGGAAGTCAAAACTTTAGCGTGAAGAGCGTATTTCATCTCCGGTTCTAAGGCAAAAAATGCGATGATCAACATAGAGACATTCGACCTAGCAATTCGAAACAACTGAGCTGATCCCATGATCCGCCTTCTTTGGCATGGTCTGAACCAAATCCAAAACAATCGGCGAATAAAAGGCGAGCCATTAAACAACCAACTGACTCCAACACGGATAATGCTTTGGAGAAACGAAATAACATTTCCACCAATCGTAAGGCACACTCGTTGATTGACATCTCTACTGACGTTCCTGAGCCTCGATGCACCCTCTTCAAAGACCGTCAAAAACACGACGAAGAATAATGGAAGGAACTGTGTGGAATGATGAAGCTTGGAACAGTAGTGCTGTTAACAATGACTTGTTTAACTAGACGAGTACGCAAGTGATCACTGAGGTAAACCATCTTATCAGTTCAACGATTTTGGAACTATCACTGAATGAATCTGAGACTAAAGCTATTGGTGTGACGAAAAAGAAAAAAACAGGGTTAGTCCCGTGTGGAATCATCTAAAAAACGACCAGGGCCGTAGAAAATTTTCACAGAGATGTGTTGTTATGGTCAACCTCAGCTGGACACTCTAAAGCTGCTGTAACCGACTCACAATATCAAGCCCAAAATGGTTTAAATTCTAAAAAGTCTGACTTTTAGTATGCAATAAGAACTCCCCATACGTACTGAGCGTGATATGTACGAACGTTATCGAGTCCAAAGAAAGCCTTTTCGATAGCAAACAGAAACACGAACTCGAGAAGAGGTCTCATCTTTGCCACCTGTTGTTGGCCTCCGTCGGTCGATGTCGACTATGGATGTACATCACATCGCATGAATTTCATGTTTTGCAACTTTTTGAATGACTAAACAGTCCGATTCGGGAGGAGAACACAAATCTCTCGTCCGCAGCGCTGCAACGATAGTCAAACTCTTGTTGTATTGCATCAGTTGCACGTCGGCGGCGTGATCTGCGTTCAGCAGCCAAGAGCTGTATTTGCTCCTCCCCAGCTTGCAGTCGACGCTTTACACAATGCCTCCAAAGTGAGCGGTCAAAAGCAAGTTCCTCCCAGCTTGCGGGGTCAATGTCAAGAGCTTTCATCTTTGCCACCTAATGCAGCTCATATTGGTAAACCTCGCTTGCTAAAGGTCACACTGAAATTCGAGGCTGATATGAAGAACGTAATGCTGAATGCGTACCTGCTCAAGACAGATCCCGACCCACACTGATGCATATATCCCGACGTACCATGGTGGGAAAGGAAGGGTAGTTTGATCGCCAGGGAAAAATGGTTTCACGAAGTACCAGAAAATACTTCTCGACGATCGTTTCAGGAAACCGTAGAGCGCGATGTCAATCAATGGCGGTACATTGCGTGTTCTCTTGATATTTCTAATGCCGTTGTTGTGGACACTTTTCGAGTTCCTTTTTCGCCAAAATATAAAGGGATGGACCGAAACCCCTGAAGATTACGTTCTTGACCAGCGCTATGACCGAAATAGTAAGGTCGGAATGGATAAATGGGAGAAGAACATTACAAAAGTATGTTAGACTTAGCTCTTCCGAACCCATTGCCATAAATCACGCGCTTCCTCGTCTGGATACAGCGGATAGCAGCGTTTCCATCAAAATGGATAAAATCAGTACATCAAAATACGTCGTATGTCCGGCTTAATTCGAGTCGGACCTAGCAATTCACAACGAGAACTAATTGTCGTTTCTGGCGGTCGGCGAGCAATTAAAAGCTCGCATGTTTAATCATCCCATGCACTGACTATTCAGAGGGATCCGGCATCACACTGTTTAACGCTTTATCACATACCACATGATTTATCATTACATGAAGCAGTATGGATCAAATGTGTTTATACAAATGCTCAATATGCAGTCAACAAGTTGGCGGAACTGATTAAACTCTGTGTAGACAATTCCCCTGATCTTATCGCTGTGACTGAAACTTTGTATCAATCGAGTATGACCGACAGTGAACTTTCTATTCCACATATGACATTCCAACGCCGTGACCGTGGTGGCGTTTGAAGCGGTGTTGTGTTGTATTGTCACAACATCACATTAGATACTGATTTTTCACTCACTGACATGGTTTGGTGCTCACTTGACCTGGAATCTGATGACAGCTGTACAATCGTGATCACTCACCAACATCCACCGCAGAACACAACGATGTGCTAGTTGAAAGACTTCAGCGGCTCAATGCTCGACAGCACGCTCAAATGCTAATCTTCGGTGACT
>JACCGJ010022782.1:0-41951 GCA_013407085.1 Atriophallophorus winterbourni
CACACACCACGACTGGTTTCGTGCTGTTTGCACTCATTAGGTTGGGTCAGTACGAACAAGATCCACAAGCCTTGAAGGAATGGAAAAATGATAAAGAAGTCACACATGCATGCCAATATTAGATAAGCGTGATATGACCAACCTGTTCAATCACGTTTCCATGCACATCTCATAATCATAAATAAAATTGTTTGTTTTCACTTGTAAGCGACCATTGTATACATTTATATTTATATATTGTTCACCGTATCGTCTTGCATGAAGTTGAACTTTATTAATTCATTTATTGATTAAAAGTGGTGTTTATTAAGATCATCACTTGTATTGTTTTTAAGGATACGATTATTTGACAATTATACATTGTAACTTGCCTTGAAATCGATTAAGATTGTTTTAATAGAAAAGAATTACGATGAGCATTACTGGAATACGTTTGAGGCCAACTCACAGCGCCTTCATTAAGCGAACCGAATTTTTTAAACTTCTTAATGACATAACAATGCGAACATCAAAACAAATACCAGGGTTATGGATATTGTTTTAAAGTTTCATACATATCCATCATTCATATCTCTCAAACCCACCCCTTACCAATTTCGGATTGATACTAATTCATCAATTTTTATTTCTCATTCGAGTACAAAAATACTGTTTTTCTGACGAGATGTGTCGGATTATTGATCCGACCAAATCCATTGCTCATTTTGATTGGTCAGTTATCTAGGAGGCAGCTTCCAAAATCTGGCAACATCGGACGGACAAAGGGAGTTGGACCTGGGTTTCCATTTGAGTGATTAGTCATCAAAATAGATTGATTTCACAAATGGGAAAAGTCACAATTTTTTTAGATTAGCCCCAATTCATTAATAATCTCTGCCTTGTGCAAAAATGTGGGAACAATTAAATTGAATCGAAAGTTCTGCCAGAATAATGTTTTGAATCAGCAGAATTCAAACAAACTGCGATTTCGAAAATCTTATCACTGTAATCACCTGTTAGGATTTTATGTGCGCTTTCGAATTCAAAATGCATTACAATTGCGAAAACATTTTTACATCAGATAAATCACACTGGTTAGTGTACCATCATTTTTACCTAGGTCTCTCTTCGGTTCTTTGTACACAGCATTAAAACAGTTACCTAAATCACGAAAATATTTTTGCAACGTTGCTTTGAAGTAAACTAAAGTTAAGTCTGGTTGAAAGAATGTAGATCTGGAGTGATTCCTAGCTTAGGGAAAAAATATGATTAACGGGTCTTTCAAACCGAATATTTATTAACTGATTTCGTTTATCAGTATTTAAATGACATGGATAGAAATAACGTATACTCCTACTGATGATAAAAGACACACTTTGTCAACCGATGTACTACCACGGTGGATTGATCAAGCGTAGCTCTAAATAAATAAAACAAGGAACAGCCACAAAAATACACGCTTGATTTCATTGAGACTCTGATTGCCAAATCAAATTTGAAAATAATTCATGTACCTGAGTACATACGTGTGCCATCTGTGACAGTTCCGATCGGATCAGCATACATTCCTGTCCTACAATCCAATGATTTGTCTCATTGTGTTGGTCATTTCTCTTTTATGGCTTTCGCGATCCAAGTGTTGATCGAACGCACTTTGGCCTTCAACTCAAGGTTGGCGAAGATTTGTAGAACAGTGACTGGAAGTGGGGTTGGATTTTTATAGCTCCAGCAATTTAGGATATCATTCTCATACTTTTTATCCGATCAGGGTGATTTGTTGATGTTCATTTGAAGGTTTGAGAAATTACCTATCTACGACATGTCATTCTTTGTGTGCAGCAATAATGGATTGTGTGCTCTTCGTTCGTTCATTGATTTCGCTTCTGTGTTTCTACTGTCAGATTTCTCCTTCGGTTTTTATCACTGCTGGAAACTAATCAGACGAACATGATTAACAACTTTAAATGCGATAATAAAAAATGTTCACTCTGAAAACAACAATTTGATCCCTACCCACCCATTTCTCTCATATTTGTATGGTACAATAAGTTTTTAATATTTCTGGTCTAGAAAATTAACTTACTGGACAATCATTTGCTTTGTTTAAGAATTTGAGTTTTCATCTCAGTGATTATTATCGTCCCAAACTTAAGTGCAGGATAAATTTTAAATTGTCAGGAAAGTGTAAGAACGTATTATAACCATTCACGCTTAAAAATCTCTTGAATCAACTTAGGAATGCAGAATTGGGAAATACGCAAAACAACATTTGAATACAAAAAATGCCACATTCATCAAGCAAATATCAGATATATATTTTCATACACTGATCTGCAAGCCAATAACTGCTTGTCTCTATATTCATATTCTGAAATGTACCACACAGAATGCATCCGTACTAACATGACAAATCTGTCACCATAATCGCTAAAATGGAAGATCATAGCAGAATGAAGTTCATATTAACTCGAAATGCATGAACATGAAATATCTGACATGGAGTTTTGTTCAGGCAGCTATCGCACATGAAGATACTCAAATTCGAAAGATCCGAGAAGGTTTCATAAACGCCAAATCACGATCGCTAAAATAGATTACCTATAGTGTTGTATTAAAAATCATGATTCTGGAAATACGAAATGTTGGTGGGTTGAAATAACAACAAACTATTCCAACGTTATCATTGCGGTGGTGTTCGACATTGTGTTATTTCTCAAAACATGCTACTAATGAGTAGAAACCAATATATAAATATTGTAAGATTCAATTTACAACTGAACGATTGCGTGAAGACACGCTCATCTAGTTGGGTGGCATTTTGTATTCGGGTTTCTACCGTGATTATACGTTATGGGTAAGAGTCTTTATTAGATAAACAAGAACTAGACCTGCTGTTTGGCAAAATAGGTTTGAAACTACGCCCAATAATGAACTTGCTTTTGATCACTTGCATTGTTAGTATATTTTGAAGCTTTATCTTTCAACTGTAAAATAGTAGATATTATTATCAGCTGCTAAAGAAATATCATAGCGACCGTGTGCGAATATCGGCGATCTGTTGGCTGTTGGTGAGGGTGTTCTTCACAAATCGGAGTGTTCATCACGTGGAGAGGCTGTTGGAGTTTTAATCATCATGCGTTTTAGATCTACATGTAGTGAGGGCTTGGGACAAAAAAGGTTTAATCTTCGATGCTTTTAGAATTACTAAACAGTCATAAGCGAGAGTGATAATCTCTGCGGCAGCGCTCACAGCGATAAAGTGTACTGGGTCGATCGGCGTGAGTTGCAAGCATGTGGGGTGATCTGCGTTTAGCAGCCTAGAAAGGTATCTGCTCCTCCCCAGGTTGTACTTGACGCTTCAAACATTGCCTCCAAAGTAAGCAGTCCAGATAAATCATTCCTCAACTCATTGGTTCAATGCCGAGTGTTTTATACTTTTACACACGTCTTAGTATCGCAAGTGCGGTCTGTCCAAAGGTCGACTTCCTGAGTTCACCGTACCATATACCAGTTCTTTTGGAATACGACCATTTTCCATTCTGTACACATGAACCAGCCAGCACAGGCGACGCAGTCTTACTCGGGTGAAAATCCTCTCCGTAACAGCTTTAGAAAGCACTTTAGACGAATCAATATTGATTTACGTCGCTGATGCTTGAAAGATTTTTGCCGAAGGGTCTCAGGACGTTTGACAAAGTTGCTCACCTTATTCCCGGACTTTTAACTATTTATGTTAAGAGATCATACTTGAAGTTCACTAATTAGCAATTTTTAAGCATGGCATTTTGTTTTCTGGATTACTGAGTATTCAAAACTTGAATTTTTCATACGTTCAATGCACCGTCGTGAATATCCTGTTTGATTCAAGCTTCGGTCCTCATCAATTGTTTTCATTTTTTATTGAATTATTGACCATTAATTCTCTACAAATATGTAAACTACTCAAACAATATGGACACTTTTATCGGGCACATTGTTCTATGTCACAATCAATTATTACAAACATTCCACAATGGTAATCTTCGCTTTGCCTATCTTTAAATTCCCCAACACGCAACGGGGCGGTCTTTTCCCAATTGGTTGATCGTGAGTGTCAAGCTCTTAATCAACAGATTCATCGAGTTGCATTCAGATGAAGTACTTTTGGGTTGAAAAGTCCTACAGCCTCAATCGCTTGACCATATGATTGATCAGTTCCTGGAATTTTATTGTCAAACATTCCATGTTCTTCGACTTCGTCCACTTAGTATCACACCCATTACGTTGCCTGAATTCTGTTTTCAACATGTATTGATCCTCACCATTTTCATATATTCAATAGTTTTCCCGATCTTTAAAACGTTTTTAGTACATCGTGGACTTTAGATTATCGCTCGCATTGTTGAAGTTTTTGCTTGCTTGCTAAATCAATAAGATGTATGCCGGTTGATCGATACTCTTGTGAATATTACAGATTAATCAGAGCAATTTTATCCACTTCCTAGAATGTTACGACTCGTCGATCAAGCTCTTTCACGTGAATCTACAATTTTATTCCGCGTTCAAGAACCGAAATTTCAAAAAAAAAACAATTTTTCTCTGATCTTGATTGGTTTATGATTCATTCAGAGAAGAATATTTGAAGAAAAGGACGCATCTAAAAAATATCTGACTAAAATCTCCATCTAAACAACGCTGTTTTTTAAAAAAAATTGAACACTGTCCTGTGATCAAATTAGTTTTCTTGTTGAAACTTAGTGTATAATTATGCAGCTATTTACTTTTTCTCGTGTATAAAAGGCATACATCTTCATCAAGTACGGTCAAATTATCTAACTTAATGTGAAAACATGTTTAAATGAACATAGCATCACTTTACAATAATAAAAAAGATTGTACAGCAAATCATTCCTTCGGATGTTCGAATTTCATTCAATTTTCGTAAATCTAAAAGTTCCACATTCTCTCCGCAGTCTTCAATGATGATTGAATAAACCAAACAAAATCGATAATCCAATGGCCAAACAAAAAATGAGTCCTGTTGAAGAAGAAGGGGAACAATTTGGGAAGGCGACTAATCTGTGGCAAAGGACAGATTTCGAATCACTCATCTCCGTGGAACCGATGGACAGTGAGGGACCGCATTCTCCTCTCGAGCTGAGCTTCGAAGCTCATCAGGTTCGTAAAAAACTTTGATCACAATAACATCAATCACATCTCAGATATCATTGTCCGGTTGAATATGTTTTTACACATTGTAATTTGATGAGAAGCAAGATGCGCTTGTACCTGATGAGTGCGAACGGCACGATACTGGTCGTGGGGTGTGTGTGGGATGGAGATGCATGCAAATGAGCTTTTATATTGATGACAAGCAGTTTTCCAGAAGTACTCAAACTTGATATGAGATTGTAATTTATCACCTTGACTAAATCCTTTACGGTGAGTTAAGCCGATTCTATTTTTCAACAGATTTTACTCTGTCATGGTGCACTAAGTATCGCATGTGTACAATAGAAACTAGAAATACTATTATCTAATACACACAAAGGCGATGTGATGAACGAGGAATAGAAATCTCCGGTTACTTCTCAAATAGTTTGAGCGCCTAAAACGATAACTGTGGTTCAAGGCTAATTTATGTGGCTTAGAATTACGTAACGCAGCTAACACAATAGTCTTTGGGTCGTGGGTGCAGATTAAAATATAAGATTAATAACAATCTTTCGGGTTTTTCACGATAAACAGGAGCGAAACTCTTCAACATTCTTGTTAACAGAAAAATGTCAATTAGATTGGTTTTCTGCAGTGTAGTTTGAATTAGAACTCTGTTGAGCAAATCAGGCCTCAGTTCGTGTATTCTGTGTGTTCAGTATCCAGAGGCTAGATTGTCTGAAGTTTTTAATAAAACGCCTAAAATCATATTGTTGGAATATTGACACGGAGTTTTTAATCAGATGGCAAGAAACAATTGTTATTACGCAAGGTTTTAAAACCTGAAATAAATCTGCCGAAATGGGCCTGCTCATTTTCGGTAATAAATTTATAAATAGTTAGTTTATTTGCAGATTATATGAAAAGGTAGCAATTCAGATTTTAACGATTCTACGTCCAGGGCAAGGAAAATGCAAACACAACAAATTGATTATAAAAGCTCATTTGCATGCATCTCCATCACACACACACACACACAAACCACGACCGGTTTTGTGCTGTTTGCACTCATCAGGTAGGGACAGTAGGATCAGGATCCGCATGCGCTTGAAACAGTGAAAGGATGGTAAACAAGTTGCGCTTGTTTGCCACTGCTGGGTAAGGTTGGTACGACCAACCTGTTCAATCACATGAGCCTCCACTCATGTAGACTGGGTTTAAAATCCATGAACCTGAATATAAAATTTCATACAAGCGCATGCGGATCCTGATCCTGCTGCCCCTACCTGATGAGTGCAAACAGCACGAAACCGGTCGTGAGGTGTGTGGGATGGAAATGCATGCAAATGAGCATTTATATTCATGGTCATGGGTTTTAAACCCAGTCTACATGAGTGGGGGTTCATGTGATTGAACGGTTTGGTCGTACCAACCTCTCCCAACAGTGACATACAAGCGCAACTTGTTCAACAAATTTACATTTTCACCATGAGTGGAATCATAGCCTCTAAACCTTCAGTGGAGAAATCCAATCAATCTTATCACATACATCCCACGACCGGATTCGTGGTGTTTCCAGGCATTAGCTAGGGACAGTACAATCAGGATCCGCAGGCTATAAACCAATTGAGACGATACGTTCAACACATGAGCTGATACTGTGTTACGATTGGAACGTACAATTAATACATATATATATATATAATATATATATAACATTTCTCAACGTTTCTCAATCAATTATCGGTTTCTCTGGGTGCATAAAAATTTTTTTTGTTTATATCTGTGCAACTGAAAATTATAATAACTTCGAATGCACCAATCTTTGTAACAATATGTTATAAGATCTGATTCTCTCATCTGATCCTTTTGTTCAACTTATCTGATTTCCATACATTTTGATTTTTGTCCACAATCGAATGTGAGAAACACTTTACACAGATCATCCCTCAGCGCCTCGCGCTTGGCCAGGAATCATTTTATGATTCTGTAATCGAACATCGTGGTTCGTTGTACGAACCCTAATGAACAGTTGCTTCACCGTCTAACTCTGGTTTATTTCAGTTCGAAAAAGAAGAGCAAGATTTCCAACAACATCAAATCGAGCAAAACTTCAATAAAAAACGACTAAGCTTTGCCGAAGATCCAGATGTGCTACACGTCCACGAAAAGAATTCGACAACTATGTCCCATGAGAACGTGTACGACGTGCAAGAATCAATGGATGTGAAAGAATTTGAAAATGATTTAATTGACAAGGTAGGCTTGTTTGATTTTATCGATCGATTTTCTCTGGAAATGATTTCGCTAACCCTCGTTTTTTTCAGCTTGACAGCATCTCCGTGTCTACGGTGTCAGAATATGCAGAGGAATCAGAAGAAGTTGACCAGTAAGTGTGACGAGCATTATAGACGTTTGAACTGAGCCTGAATGTCTTTTTTATTTCTTATCAAGCTTTATAATTTCCGATTTCATAAAAATGATGATTCACCAATTAAACAGTTTGTTAGCCCGTGCCATTGAATTTATAATATTTATCGTCACCAGTTTTAGATTTCGAGTACGGTTGGAAGTATACATAAACAGTTTGCTCAAAACTTTGCTGATGCGATCCGGCTTTAAACAATCAATTTTTATTTGAATGTTTACAGTTTAATTAGTAATTCAATAATTACTTATCGCCTGATGAACTAAAGATTCATGATGGTAAGTATCTCCGCAAATATCATCTCAGTCCTGCTGTAATTGGGGTGATGTTGAGTACGTCAGTCAATCTCGCACAAGCCGCATATCCGGTTATAACCTCCATTACTTTGTCTGTACAGTCTTTGAGGTCTCTCGAGCTAGCATTAACCAAGTCGCTTCCTCCCCTTTCACGAGCGCTCGATGCATGGGTCCTGATCTATCACCAAAGTTAATCAAGCTACAAAACAAAATTCCGTTTATTCACGAATCCCAGAATAGAATAACTCGATTGGCCAATCGCATTTATTACACACACAACAAAAAACAAACAGTCACACGTTGATCTTGTTGAGACAAATCAGGTTCAGTCACAACTCTGTCCTCAAGATGTCTGTCACATTGTTCTTATTTGTCAGTTGATTCCTTTCCCACCAGTTCATTTCGAGCCCTTACCGGTGAAATTCTTCGATCGATCTTAATAAATTGCATATCGTTCAATAGCAGTACACATTGTCCATCTCCTCTTGTTTTCAAAAATGTTGTCGCTCTAAGCGTTGTCATGCAAATCCTCTTAAAATCCTAGTTATTAGGGAGTTTGCGATCTTCGCTTCGTTTAACTCGGCAGTCAATACTCCTGAATTGTGGTGCTCTGTTTATGATCCAGAAGCTTGTGATTAACTCTTACTGCTAGAGCACTGCACACCTCCATACTTCACGCAGTTTTCATCAAAATTATTCTGTATACAGACTGGAAATTTCGACACATGTCACTTTTTGGTTTCCGTTTTTGTTCTTTATTCGGTCATCTCAATAACAAATAACAGGTTCACCAAAAGTGTTCCGAGTGCGTCAATCTCTGAATTATTTTGGAAACATTCACGAAACTAGGTGCTAAACAACATTCAGCGAGTTCTTACTTAATTGCCACCATTCGTTTATCCGTAAAACGTTGTGAAATGTATGACGTCAGGGTCATAGTTCGTTACAAAACGAATTTGCACTGAGTAGGTAATGATCTAGATTCTGTCTGACTGTTTTGGTCAAAGCTGTTATCTCCGCAAGGTTCTTGAATGGATCGCAATGAGTGGTGTATATATCTTTGAAACTTTTGCTCAATCGTCATTCTCCATCAGGTGAAAATTTGCAAACATCTTTGGCCGAGTTTGTCCATTAAATAAGGCCATATCATCTGTGTCGATTCATTTCAATAACACTAGTGACACCCATGGACATGCCTCAGTTTCCCGATAATGAAAAATGCGAATGGTTAATGCCATTTTGAAGATATTGTTTGAATAGAGTAGTTTAATGCTAGGTCAAAGGATAATATTGTCAGAATTGTAGGGTATAATAAATCAAATCACCTGCTCAGACATGAAAATGATTTTGGAGTGAGTTTTGGCGACATACTATAAAGCGTCAGGTCCAAGCTGAAACACTGCTTTCGTTTGCTCGGTGAACATTACACCGATAGCTCTCAACCACAACCAACTTACCGAGAACTACTTATCGTCGAGAACGTTGTAGAGGGAATTGTGAGTCCCGAATTTGAATCAATATTCGTGCCAGACGAGGTAATTTGTGAAATCATCACCTCCATGTTCGACATCGACGAACAACAACGACGACGACAACAAAGCATTCACTCTACTCAACCACGGTTCAGTGAGCTTTATAACGGTTGTAAATTTGTACTGCAAACGCTACCTTCGATTCAATGGTACCGCAACGATCGTAAAACCAGTTTTATCAGCTTTCCATTAGTTTGATTTAAAATGGGATGGGGGCTTTGTATAATCGATAATGCCTCTGTTCTTCAAATGAGTCGTTTCGGTGTGCCATTAATTGCGTTGAGAGGTAACATACATACAAACACTTTCATAATATCATTTACGTGGATTATTCGATGAAATCGTTTTTAAAACATTGTTTATTAATTTTATGTTGTGAAGATGAATAGTTTATATATAAAAATGTATTTACTATTGGAAACAGCATTGTCGCCAAATAGAAGTCAAACATTGTGAATATGTTCTGCTTCGTGCTACTTACTTGCTTGTGGTTGAACAGGCCAATTTAATCGGACTTTTAAAAAAGCCGTTGAATAATCGGTCCTCCTATACTGGCCTTGCCCTGATCGTGATGGAATAGGAACAAATTCACATGTTTTGTTCATCTCAGATATATCTTAAAACTACTCAACCGTTTAGGCCCAACCGAGTTGCCGAGAAAACCGTCCATCGTATGAAAAGAATCGTGCACATTTCTCTCTAAATTTTGTTTATATTTCTGTATCCAACATTTGCTATTGACTTGTAACACCTTCTCCTTTATGCTCGCAGAGATTCCAATCCCGAAATCCCAGCCAGAATGGATCAAATAACTAACCGGATATTCGGTACGTTCCTAGATCGATCGATTTAAAAATCGATATTGCCATTTTTCATCAATCATGTTTCAGTTTCATTGTTTGGCCACTGTAATCTTTTGATCAGTATATGGTATAGCATAGTTCTAAAAAGACTGATTGTACTTTCCGTGGTAAATTGTTTCCAAGACGCACGCTGATATCTCCTAGTCAGTATCTCTCCTACAATTGCATGTGCAACCTGGCTAGAGCTTTGGCCATGTGCAGGCTATGGCCGTGAATGGTCCAACTCAGATCCAAGCTTGTGAATTCACATCATAAACATACGTGAAGCATGAAGACACTTACTTTGACGTGTCTCTTTATTCGTGCGTGAATGTGTGCAATTTGAGTTTTTCAAACAGCACGGTTTACCGTGTACATAGTGTGTTCATATGATTTAATGAGTGTAGTTGAGTCACCATTCTTGATAGCGAGTGCACAGTTCAATTTTGTTTAACTGTGAGGGCCTTCTCAAAATGCATAATCTGAGAGACTAATTTTCAAGACAGCTCAAACTCGTTATGTCTCTCCATTCTGGCATGAAGGGCCTAGTTCACTTTTACGGTTGACATTCAGAAGCTTTCGAAACTCCCGATGAATGAAAAAAGGATATGACCTTGATGAGATGGGATGAGATGCTTTCCAAATTGAACCGTTTGGAAGTAGAGACCAAGAAACGGAAAGCGCTGGTCCGTGACATACTGTTTGCTGTAGATTCAAGATTTACGGTGTGAAAGTTGAACAAAATCATAATTTAATGCTTGCGTCTATGTACTTCAAACGAGAAGCAAAATTAATTTTAATTGTGACATGGAGAGAATAAATTCCGATCGAAAATATATATTCGGGTAATTTGTTTTCAAATTGTGTGTGTAAGAAGGAAGGACTAAGGGAATCCAATAAACTGGAGCCAACACAGTATTTTGTACCACAAACACTGCGTATTAGTGTATACACAATTTATACTGGTTTTGGTATGTGCAGATGATGTATGGTTGGTGTCTATTGGTGCCACACATGAGATCTGGATCTTTGTGGTTATTCGAACCGTCTTCTGAGTTTGAGTTTACAGTATCGTTGCATGCAACGCTTCAGCTTCTGTTTCTGAGGCTGCATTTATTGTTCATATTTTGACGTCACTACAAATATTTTTCTCGTTAATCGCCAAGTATTGCTGACGGCGTCTGTCAGAACACTCGTTAGAAAAGTGGGTTTCAGAGGATTTGGTCTATCGCTTTTGTAATTTGATGACAGGGGTATCCTGAAGATACTTGATAAAGTGTCTGCGATGTAAAGACAACGCTTTTTGTCGCGTTGATGTGGTTTAACAGCATCCGTCATATTGGCAGCCTCTGAAACGCCTAGAAGGATTAGACTGTGCTCGTTGCTCTTCTTGCTAACGTCGAGACGTCCTTTTCTTTCCCGCCAGGGTATATACGCGTAGATTCGAGTGTTGCTCTCGGGAAACTCACGTAGCATGTAGAAATTTAAAAGGACAGTTTCCGTATCCTTCTCCTGTTTAGTGTTATTTTCAGAATACGTAATTCACCGAAATTTAGGGAGCATCGTTGGGGAACCAAACGTGCTACTGCTGTAGGTCTTATGGTTTCCGAACCGATCATCGTACAGGGGTTGGACTATTGTTCTAGGTCATGTGTCTGTGTCTCACTGGGATTCCTGCAAGTTGGCACAGATTATAGTGGACCTTTTTGCGAATATTTGCATTTGAACTTCGCATTTGAATCCGATGGTTTCAGCTGAACCATAAGATGAGCGGATGGCTTGGTCTTCGTCACCTTTTAATGTCACTGGTGTTTAGGCCAGACCTTCTATTGACGGTCGGATTTATAAAGTTGGGATATTGATGAGGAGATCGCTCTGCCATTATCTTCGGTAGATTTATATCAATTGAGCGTTCGCGTGGAATGATCGGCGGAGATGTTTATTTTGTCTGGTTGGCTATAGTTTTCTATTTTTCTGTAGTTGTGCCAGTAAACTAATACTTATGAGCTGTAACTAGTGTTTCAAATTATGCCTTCAATCTTTGTATGCCGAGCTCTCAGCTCAACATGTGATCATCAAGGTTACATTGTTGGGCATTTGTTGTATCAGGAAAACCTTCGTTTGTTTCGCTTCGACGATGTTTACAGATGTAGCATACGTCAGAAATGTCCTCATCATTGAGGATCGATAATGCCTCCGCGGTCAATTATTTGGAAGACATGACACGTGTTTGAGCAGTTGCGACACGTGACAGATTTGACCTTACCACTGGCCACATTCTCACAGACGACACGGTTCGGGAAAAGAAGATTGTAGTGCTGTGCGGGGAATGTGAGCAACACTTTACTTTCGTAGATTGTTTCATTTTAACGTGGCCAACTAAAAAAACATCCAACGCGGTTAGAGAATCAATTCGGCTCGGTTTGTTTGATGTGGTGTTGTGTAAGTTTGTCATGGAGTGATGAGGTCTAAATATATTTTGTCACCAGAGTTAGCCACGAGTTGTCAGTCTCCCTTTGAGAATCTTGATAGGAAACAGAGTACACTCTGTCTATACCTCCTAGTAGTTCCCGGCAGTGTTAAAAACCGATGGGTAAATCTGACAGCAGAAACGCAGAGGCGAAATCAATGAACGAACGAAGAGCACACAATCCACTATTGCTGCACACAAAGAACGACAAGTCGTAGATAGGTCATTCCTGTATGAGCAGATCCGCTGGAGCAAAATTTCTGATAAGTATCCAAAATTCACACCAATTGAATAAAAAGTATCAAATTTATAACTAAATGTGTCGGAGCTCAAAACAATCAAACCGGACGTCATCTCACTTAAGTGATCACCCCCAAGAGCTGCTGCAGTCACTGATGGCAAGCGAACATCAAGGTGAAAATCTGCATGAACGAAACCAAATTTTAGGTCGAAGGACGTTTTTTCCTTTCTTTATAATAAATGCTTTAAACTTTCAGCGTCCAACATCACATAATTTCATATATCATGACCCTATATTGCGGTTAACCAATCGCCAAATGTCGATATTGATAAGCGGAGTGGCGTGGCAGCTGGCATGATTTGTCGTTTGAACTCTCGTATATGTGACAACCGCCAGCTAACAGCGAAGACCAAATTGAAGGTATTGAGACCTTTCTCTAATGTTTGGGAGCAAATGCTGGGGACGCACGAAATGAACGAAGCTAAATGCATTCAGTTTTAACAGCATCCAATGCTTCGATAAAAATCTCGTCGAGTGTCAATGCAGCGCATGAGAACTGCTTTTTGAAGCTGATCTTCAGAGTATGTTCACCATAATAAAACAGCACCACTTATTCTAGATTTTGTTAGTTCACCGGAATGTCAAATGGTCATATTTCAAAACTCCAACTCTTTATTGAGTAAAAATCACTAAGTCAATCATTTGGCAGACCGCGCTAACGGTACAAACTGCTTGCAAACGAGATATGAAAGCTGCCAACCTTACAAGTTGAGAAGAACTTGCTCTTTTTTAAAGGCACTGTTTACATTGCCATTTCGAAGCTGAGAAATAGAAGTTATTACTTTCGGCCGCTGAACATGGATCAGGCCGAAAGCATACAAATTCCGTGATCGACCGAGCGCTGTGAGCGCTATGGGAGAGATTCTTCCTTCAGATTCGGACTACATAGTCATTTGAAGCACTGGGGAGCATGAAACTATCATACGGGTTGTATGTTTCTACACGGTCGACATTGACCGAAGGAGTCCAACAGCAACAACAAAAACTACATTGTATCAGCTCGTACTGCCTTTAGATGTCACTAACGAACAGAAGTAACTATGAACAAAACATTACACAGGCCATTTATAAGTGTCTCGAATTCTAGGCCAAAAATAACTATGTGATACTGTTTCAAGGCTCACTGAACCTGATCTTACTGTCTCCACCTGACGATGGCAAACAGCCTGAAACCGGTAGTGCTGTGTATGGGATGGGGATGTGAGCACCACAATACTTTGGTCTTTCATATGCGCCTGGAGCGCTTGGCCAGGAATCACTTTGTGATTGTTTATTTGAACATCGTGGTTCTTTGTAAGGACCCTATATAACAGTGGCATACAAATATAATTTTGTTCACCGCTTTTTCACTGTTTCAAGGCTCACTGAACCTGATCTTACTGTCTCCACCTGACGATGACAAACAGCCTGAAACCGGTAGTGGTGTGTAAGGAATGGGGATGTGAGCACCACAATACTATGTGATACTGTGTTTGAACATCAAAGTTGATTTAACAAATTCTATTAACCAGTAGCCTCCAAATTTAACATTATTTATCACCAATATTTCACGTCTTACAGTAAGCTATCATATTGTTTCTCCGAATGAGCGTCCACTGTCCACGAGGTGACAAAAACCAGAATAATCTGATCTAAATACTTGGCGGTCACAAATGACAAAAAATGTTTGCAATCGTGGTTCAATTCATTACTAATATATAAACCATTCCACATAGCACAATTACTTGAGGCAAAGCAAGAATCTTAGCATGCTTTAACTCAATACACGCAATTGGACGGCACCTAATGTTCAATTAAATATCATTAATTGTACATGCGTAACCGGAAATACTGCGGCCGTAGTGTGAGCAATAAAGGCTCATTGGAATTATGATAGAAAATACAATCGAAATCCACCCCAATTCGCTGATGATGTTTAATGGTGCTGCGATGACATATCCGCGACCAGCCTCGCAGTAAAACAAATGGAATTCGGATGATTTGTTTAAATGTTGATTAGAAATAGAGTATCTTAACTAGTTAATATTAAAGTCGGTGTTTTACGTGATATGCCGCTGAATGTTCGTCTAAAAACGAATGAATAATTTGTACGGAATAGAGGTTCCGAGGACGGATGCTTGGAAAAGCGATGTATGTTCACGTGCTTTCAGCGACGTAAAAGGTGAACGTCTTTATTTGAGCTTATGTTTCATTTATCAACCTGTTGTTCGTATGGACCATTTCTCCTAGAAAGATGATAAATCTAATTGATCATAATCTATTTTAAAATGAATGGTCACATCTAGCTTTTACATATATTCATTTCAAGCAGGGTTAGAAAAATTCAAAATTATACTAACGCGGTCCACGGAGGTAAAAAATTTTATCACTTGTAGAACTCGAGCGTGAAGGTCATAGTTCAAAAGTCAACGCAGCTAAGATATGATCAAATTTAGCTTCACCCTTCTCTGCTCAAACCTCTGGTTATACGTTGGCGTAAAAACGAGTTATGTCGATCGTTCTAACTGTTTATACATGTGCGCACAAATATTAAAATTTCTGATTACGTCATCACACGATTTGATTATCTCTTGTTGCCATTCTAATCTCAAGTAACTTTGATATTTTCTATTGATATGTAAGAATTTCGAATGTTCGATTTTTATTTTAATCCAGCAACCTTTCTGCCCGAGGATGTGAGCGCGGAACAAAGACATGCCGATCTCATCCAAGCTCACAGCCGATTGTCCCATTTGACAAAATCCACTAATATTTTGGTGAGTTTAATTGTTCGCATTACAAGCAAAACTTTCTCGATTTGGGCAGACAAATATTGTCAACAGATTGTTTCACTTTTGAAATTGGTTTTGGGTAAACGGTTCTTGAGATCTGTGCACAGTTGGCTACGTTACAGACCGGATTGAAATGCTGACTCTAAGGAGGTTTTGGTATTGGATTAACAGTGTAAAAGTGTCACTAAGGCAGAAGACTGTTCAAAACAAATGGTGTTCCATGAGTTGACACTCATTTTTCGTCATTTTCTCAATGTCCATCGATTAAGATTTCATTGACTAGCAACTATGGCTAAACTAATCGGCAACTACAAAATGCAGATATGATTTAATGTAACCGAGGTAAATCTGCATTCTGGCATTCTTTTTGGTTGAAAAAATATTTTAGCGTGTATTGTGATGCTCACGTTCCTCGCGCTCTGCAACCAGTCTCCGTCTGTTTGTCGTCATCAAGTGGAGAAAGTAAGATTAGTTTCAATGAGTATTGGAGCAAGTTTAGAGTGGTAGACAAAGTTATACTTGGATGCCACTGTTACATAGGGTTCGTACGACGAACCACCGTGCCACAATAAAGAATCCCGCTGCGATTCTTAGTGAAACGGTCAAAATGATAGAATGATCAAAATATTGTTGTGTGTTCATCCCCATCACTTGATGACGTCAAACAGTAAATACTGGGGACGTGGGGACCACGATATAGTTGTCATTTCAGGCGTTTAGCTGTCAATTAAGTTTTGATTCTGTAGTTGAACATTGTTGTTCTTTGTATGAACCCGATTTAACAGTGGTATTAATGTATACGTTTGTCTAGTTCAACACAAATTCAACCATTCTTTGATTAATTATTCTCTTCTCACTATTACAATACTTAATAGTGTGTGTGTATTTAAAAAAAGTATATAAATGGCAGAGGCCTCGGGAGAAATAACATTGGAGGTTGGTGAATATGCCACTTGATGTACCATAAATAACAAAGTTTCTAGATTCTAGATTCATGGTTGAAAATTTTATTAACTTTACAATAACCATAGAGTTGAACTATAGGTGAAAATCGTCAAGTTTCGATTTGAATATAGATAAACTGTTTGAGCTTACTAAATCAGCAGGTAGGGAAATTCAAACAAAGCACACGCGCTGAATAATAATACCTGCGGCAGTTCGTTTCGGAGTGTGATACTTCCAACTTGACCAACCATGACCACGGCAGTTTAAGGAAGTTATATGGTGGAATAATAAGTCCAGGGGGTGGGAAACAGTAGTACTTATTTTGTATGTGAGGATGAGATCACCTCGCATTCTTTTTTGTGCAAGTATCTTCATCTCAAGTCATCTGAGTCGCTCGGCGAATGGCGTATTTGAGAGTCCATTAACAAGATTAGAAGATCTCTGATATGTGCGATCCAGAAGTAGAATGTCTGTTTGGAGCCATGATGTCCAGCCTTGTGCGGCATAGTCTAGAACCGGGTGTATAAATATGTTCATTATTAGAGGAATCACCCAGTGGAAAAACGTTCAAATATCCGCCGTAACATGCCGAGCAGCCGAGACGCGCTTTTTCAAATTACTGCAATTCTAGACAACCACAAGCTTTTCTTCCTCAGTGTACTCCGAGATTTTATCGCCCAGCTTGTATGGATAGGAAAAGCCAAGGTCAAGACCGATCTAAATTATCTTAGACTTTTGCATATTCAATGGTAGTTTAGTTTCGGATGACCAGTTGTACTAAGCATTCATAAATCGGTAATTTATAAGCCAAATTTGTTCAGAAATGACTTCAATCTGCTCTTATTTTAAGGTGATCAACTGCGGAGAATCGAACGCTCAAATCTTGACAACGTTTCAACATGTGAGTAAAATGATGATAATGCATTTAACGTAACACCATTATTGAATCCTTCATTCCTATCTTATCGGTCTGTATTTTATTTGAGCAAAATATTAAGGTTGAGATGCTTGGTTTATTTAAACGATATAAAATAATGTTTGCTCGGTATAATGCCATCGACCTTGAACTTTCTTTACAGACCTAACCTTAAAAATGTATTTCGCAACAAAGCGCTTTCCGTATTCCGCGCTGTAGCTTGAACATGGTTTTTGGTGTAAAACGGCAACCCAAATCTGAAAAAAAACCTATTATGTACTCTTTCCATTTTCCAACCTCCTGTTGATATAGTATTCAGTCGTGCATTGTAGCAGCGTATCCATTGAAAGCAGCGTCTCGCACCTGTTGGCAAGAACTTGTGTGACAAGTGGGTGAAATATTTCTCACATCCAGAAAAATAAACGGAGTCTTTCACACCTTAAAGTTCACAAATTTTTATCTATCAATATTTTTGGTTTCACGGACTAATACAAATCATTAAGTCACTAATATCTTCAACACTATTAAAACGCAAGAACCAGGAGGATTGAAATATTTCAAATATAGATAGGATGCATAAATTCCCGTATAATTAATGAACAAGCACAATGTAGGAGCGAGTGAGCAATGCAGGGAAAGGTTCCTAGCTCTGGGTGTCTGTGCTGTTAATATGGAGTTCGGCGCGTTTGCGCAAATTGTTGTTAGACATTTTTCATCACGCCGTATGACATTGTCAGCAAAACGTCTTTCAAAATAACTTTTATTTAAATTTCCATAGGAAATCTTGCTGTCAATTAGCCATGGCTCTCGGGTTGGGGCCTGAACGAATTCTTGTTTTGCGACTAATCATCAGTACCAAGTCCTCCGAAATATTCGTAAAATTTATCACAACGGTTCACATTGGAATTACTGGACTAGAGTTTCGATCTCAATTAAGCTCATCAACAGTTCATATCTTGTCTCGGGTCTGATTCGAACCCCTGACCATCACCATCGTAGTCTCACGCCCGACGGTCTGAGCTAGCATCCACCATTTAACCGATCGCGATTAAGCCTTCATGAATGTTTCTCCGGACTGGCACATTTGAGTGGTGTCATGGGCCCGTCCAGTCGAGAATTAGCTAGCAACATCCGTTGTTGTCGTCCAACCGATCTGATTTCTTCGCCAGGTCTTCCCATCACATATGGTGTGAGCTAACAAAAACAAAAAAACGAAGAACGAAGTCTCTGAATACTCTGGAAAAACAATGCCAATCAGATTTAATCGGTGTTTGCTTACACTGTATCTGATCAAAATATCTGACGAGGAGATCAGATTGCTTGGTAGACCACAGTAGATGTTGCTGGCTCCTTCTCGACTGGTTGGGCAAACAAAGCTGCTCAAATGTGCCAGTCTGGAGTAACATTCGTAAACGCTTAATTACGATCGGTCAAACGGTGGTCAGTAGCCCAGTTTGTGATGCGCGAGACTACAATTTTGATAGTCAGGGGTTCAAATCGCACCCGCAGCGGAAGATATGCACAGTTGATTAGCTCAAATAAGAGAAAAACTCGACTCCAGTGATTCCAATGTGGGCAGCTGTAATAAACTTTGTGAATATTTCGAAGGACTTGTTACTTATGAGTAGTCGCAAAACATGAAGAACAAACTCTCCAAACACTCTGGAATAATCGGTATTGTTTGCCATCAGTTTGTACTTTGTTCATGAGTCACAGCCAGTCGGGGACGTTGGTTAATTAGGGTTGTTGATGAGCACCTCGATAAACGAAAACCTTGTCCACTTTGGATGTTTTTCTTCAGACATTTTGTTTTTTCTGCAATGTTCCCAACTTCCTCCAAGCATTTCCGATATTCATCCCAGAGGATGAGATGAAGGTTACGTTCATGAAAGGTGACACTACAAGCGCTTTAGATTTATCGAGGAAGTCACTGAACTCTGAAATATTCTTTAAGGATCGTACAAAGTTGAGTGTACAACAAATCGTTAACGGTGTCTAAATATGAACCACTTCTTATTTTATTGACAGCTATACAAGCAAAACGATGGTTTAGCGATGGCCTCACCTATTTCCACAGTGCTGGTGAATATGTATATGGAGAACTTCGATGAGATAGATTTGCAAAACGAAGCTTTAAAACCAAATGTATGATGGCGCTATGTCAACGATACATTTTGATCAGAAAATCCACGTCACTAAAGAAACCGAGTCTATGAAGGAGACACTTTCGTTCTTGTACTGTCTCGCGCAAAAAGACAACGTCAAGATAAGAACGATGATATATCGTAAGCCAATCGGCACAGATGCTGTTCTACAAAGGTTGACTAACTCTCTGCTCCGTATTAATGCATCTCAATGATAAGACTCCTTTAGGTCGTGCGACCAAATTCATCTACAAAACTAAATGCAAGTGTTGCGCGGATGTTAACATTGGGTAAGCGTCTGGAGAACTTAGCACTAGGGTAAACGAACAGAGAAAACGAATACAAATAGCAACCCACAATTCTAGTGAATATCAATGAGTGGTTCAAGATTCTTCCCTAACTGAACACGTGCTAGAGACGGATCACAGCGTGGATCTTGATAACGTAGAGGTGATAGAACGGGGTGTGAAATCTTATAGGGAAAGACTCCACGTTGAGGCAGTTGAAATAACAAAGGCTGGGGTAAATGTGGTGAACAAGGTGGACGGAACAGATATCTCAATAATCTGGCGTTCGGTTCTGTATCGGATTTCGTTTGACATGCATAACACCTAATGTGCACATGGATTAAGTAAGCAGTGTGTCAGCAGACGCTTTTTGCAACTGCACACTAAATAAACAAATTAGGGATTATTGCAACATTTAGGGGATGTGATTCATTGTCTTGATCTCTCCTGTCAATCTTCGAGAACTCGAGATTGGTCAAGAAAATGCCATTCAAATCTGAACCCTGTTCGTACCGACACCCATCTTCTGATGAAGCTTCTGTGTTCAGAAGGGGAACGTTACTAAAAAACCAAGTCTAACCGATTCATTACATATTTCATGTCATGCATCACCATTACATTTTTGATTCATTACTTTTACTCCTATCAAAAACGATGCTGTTTAACGATGAATTTCAACCACATCTAGGTGCACAACTGTGCTTTCGATTTGGAATGCATCCCTGATCTAGCAACCTATGTTGCTTTTTGCGAGCGTTCACATGACTGGTTGATGGTTTCTGGGCAAAATATTCTTCTTCTACATACCGAGGGACACGTGGCGCAAATTAGAATGATTTTGTTACTCCGGGCACTCAAATCTTATTATGAAGTTTCTGACAGGTAAATTTGTTAAATAATCAATGATACATTTTTCGGAAAATATTTTAAAATTTTAAAATCAACTGACAAAATTTCGATTGTTTTCAGTTTTAAAATAACCAAACGTAAAACAATGCAATTTTACTCAATAGGCCATACGCATTTGCAGAATTCTGGTTTTAATCGCTTGAGGGGATGTTGATTTGTTTATAACCTTCCGAAAAAAGAGATTTCTGTAGTGTTTTTATTGATTTTATGAAGTCTGTTCAAACTTTAATCGTGAGAACTCAGGCTTGAGTGGATGTTTCAAATTTGACCATAAAAATCTTTTTCCCGCAACCGTCCACCATACATGTAACTACGTTGCAATACACTCGAGTTACAAAAATATTTTATGGGGAGATTGGAATTGGTTTGATATAAATTGAGGTATTCTTGATTGACTTAGCTCACTGATGTTGAAATGAGTGGTTACGTTTATCCCGAACTTTATTCAATTTATTATTATTCCTATATAAATCGATGTATTGTAACCGTGTATAAAACGAGTCTTGACAAACGTTATCACCATAAAACTAAGTATTATTACTTTTTGTATTATTATTATGTTACTGTCTCCACCTAAGGACGGCAAACAGCCAGAAACCGGTGGTGGTGTTTAATATGATACACATGTGATCGCGGCAATACAAAGTATTATTTTTTATTTGAAAATGAAATATGTATAACAAGTAGTGTTTAGAGCATTGTTGACATTTTTCTTATGAATAATAGCTCAGCAATTACTCATTCTGATGAAAAGTTTTCATGACATTTTGAAAATTCTATGGCAGACGGAAAACATGTTGCTGATGAACGGAATGGTGTTTATTGCTATCGAATCTACATATGTGCAAAATGTCTATTTCATCAAAATTATTATCGATTTTTATAACTGGAGAATATGTGAACCAAAATATCAAGGTCACTCTCGAATCGCAGGTTGATGCCATCTCAGTGAACACAACACATTCTTCTCTTTTCATAGGTTCAATTCGGAAATCCACCAAGATTTGCAAAAATACACAATCTCATACCCTAATGGTTTATTGCAATCACCAATAGGTTGGCTCAGGTGAGTTTAGTTTAAGAATTAAAAATAAAACTAGTGTATATGCTGCTCGCTGAATAATTTCCATCTAAATATCATGTTATATTACCGGTGACTGAATCTAAATTTAGAAACACTGACTACTTATTAGTAGCTGACATTTTGAAAATTGTTTTAGGTGTACTCACATAGTGCAGTTTTTGCTTAAAATCTACAAAAGAACTACATTTCTTATAAATAAAATTATTCCTATTACTGTTGAAAGTTTATGACACAAAACAGCAGTATATATCTGATCGAAGTCCAGATAAAAATTGCCTGAACGGAATTTCTGAAAATGCGTCTTCAAATAATCTCAAGTTGAACCATTGCACTCATCGCATTCAATGGATATTAATAGGCTATGAATCGCTTCCCACTGTTCAATATGAATGTCTTTACGGAAATTGAATGAAGACTCGACTCGCTATTGCAAAAAGATATAAAAATGACTTACCCACATATTATAATTCAGGATCAATTGGATTTAATGCAATCATGATCTCAATAAAAATTTAGACATTATGGTGATGAACTTGGAAACTCGATCTTTAATTTAATTTTTATCCTCTGTGAACGTGCTGTCTCATTTCTATCGAGTAAACGTCACAAGGTCGGATACTTGATATGATCGAATAAGGTGACTAGCTACATAATGCTCAGTCAATCGAATTAATTATACACGCAAATCGATCCAATGAATATTTCAAACAAATGATATAAAAATTGATAAAGGAAGTATTAATTTTTAGTTACTGTTGTAATCAGCCGAGGGACGTGTCTGATTTTTACTAGCTTGTAGATGGCGTTCAAAAAGTGCATCTGAATTGAGCAGTTATGAGCTGGTTGATTACTTTCATATCTCTTACACAAACGAATTTGCAATCCAATTATCGAGGTAACGGGGTGGGTTAATTGTGACTATACTACTAGGAATATTTGTTATTAAGTAGTGTACGTTTGACAGTGGTTATTTTCGATCAATATTTCTGAAATAAAACAATTTTCTGACCGAAAGATTGGATACACCGATTACGGTTGCTCAAACTCAAGTTGATGGTTTGGATAACAATGAATATATATCGTTGCCATAAGTTTTTCCTCACTCTCACTGCTGAAAAACATTGGGGCAGTGTACATATGTTTGATTACATCAAGTGGACTTCGTGCTACAACTCACACTTATTTATCGATTATTTTCAACAACAATTTGCTAGAAGAATGGAAAGGAGTTAGGGTCGGGTACACTCTCCCCAAATGCACATCAGAGGCATGTTTCCGAAAACGACGTTGTGGTAACAATGTCCCATTCGCTATCTCGATTAGCCTTGTTGATTATCGATATTTTGATGTGAGTTATATGAGTACAGCTGTAAAAATAAAAATGGCGGCTTATCGGTCTTTGAGTATTTGATCATTTTTTTGAAATTTCAACAAAACGAATCACTTAACTTTTGTTTTTAAAATCTTTAAAAAAATAACACATGCATAATAAATAATAAGCATTTCTGGAGACAAACGCTCTGTAAAAAAGGCGACAAAGGCAATTTCTGTGATTTTTAATTGCACATACATTACTATGTGTTTGCATGTGCACCACTCGAAGTGGATCCATCTTTTTCCTTCAGGTACACCGATTACATGCGCTTGTATTCCCCGGAACATTGTCTGAGCATCCTACGGGCCACTCTGAACGTCTGCGCAATCTCAATGTACAGTTACCCGGTGTTTGAGGAGAATAAACTCCGACTGTTTTTCAAATTTTATTCAGGATCGCCGTTGCGACACATTCATACGACTAAAATCCAGTAGGTTTGGTAATCTCAGACATTTTTTTATTGTTATAAATCGTCTTTGGCATGGAGGTTTTTCAGTTTTGGATTAAACAGGGATATACGCGTTTGTTGCATGAGTTAAAATCTGATTTGAAATTTTGAAAACGTTACTATCCACAGTGGCGCATCTTGCTCTATCAATATCCATATGATGCCACAGGTTAGAACAAAGATGCTTTCATGGGAACTTATGTTGTGATTTCGTTTCGAAGAATGACGTAGGAGTTTAGGTGCATCAATCTTTAAACGACAGTGAGCTTTTACTTTCCGAACAACGATCACGCACACGATACTCAACATCAACTGATTCACATACCCTGTATACTGTCTGATTGTCTTGTACCACACGTTACAACTACAAGGAAACGATCTTCAACTCAACCAACGAAACCTCAAGACAGGCAAACTACCGTTGGTCAAATAACCAACAAATAGCGAACCACGTAATTATCAAATATTGCAGTATGTCTACGGACATTGCTCATTCAATTTACGTTGTCTAGCGATATCCTGTTAGCCGGTTTCGCTTGCTGAACTACCAGTCACCCAAATGTTGATATTGCCCTACATCTACTCAAAACTCTGAAGTCATTCGTTTTTATCGTAGAAAAAGCACGAGGTTTAACAAAACCTATAAAATGACGAGATACATAGAGCGAGAAAAATGTAAGCTTTAGCGTTTAATAGGGACAGTTGCATAACGCATAACGCTTGTGATGCATTCGCCTAGTTTTGAAGCGGAAAAACACAACTGATTTCGAGCTAATGATTGATTCAAGGGAAACAATATTTTACCGTTGATGTTACAATCAAGAATGTAAAATTTGTAAAGCTTTTGAATATTCGCGCGCTTTAGTAAACTAGATACTCTGGAATTAGCAAATGTTTAAGAGTGAAAATGTTTTAATGTAAACACATGATCACCCCTATTGCTTTGTTGAATAAGATCTCGTAGTTTTAGTTTGGGCATTGGCTCTTGAAAGAGCTAATTTTTGTGACATGAGACAACTACCGGGTTGCGTCAGGATATACCAATATTATTCCTCAGCCATGGTGTATATTCTTGGATTCAAAATTTCATAGCAGGAAACCTATATGATTCGCTATACGGGATAATGTTTCCAGTCAACCTGTCCTTTGGACATTTCTCAACAAAGGCTTCAATGACACGAATTCTGCTTGTAAGTTTGCGGTTGCAGTCATCCGGAATTGCAGCTTCTGTGGTTGGCTAGTTAGGGTATTCTGCAGGTCCTCCGTCATCTCTTGAGCCACACTCTCCATTATTGCTAAATTCGAGAATAACATTTATTAGATCAGTTCCTTTCCACAAGAACACATGCTGTGAGTTTGTCTGGTAAAATGTAGTAATAACATATTAAATGACGTGTGTGTGAATAGTCCTGGTTGCTGTTATTTATTTCCTTTTGTTATTCTCACGCCGAAATTCGCATGATACGCAGAAGAACATGTCCAAGAACCAAAAGAGATTGCAATACAAAAATCACATTTGCATGCATCTCCATCACAAGCACACCCCACGACCGGTTTCGTGCTGTTTGCACACATCAGGTAGGGACAGTAAGATCAGGATCCGCATGCGCTTGAAACAGTGGAAGAATAGTAAACAAATTGCGCCTGTATGCCACTGTTGGATAAGGTTGGTGATTGTCATGGGTTCAAACCCAGTCTACATGAATGGGGGCTCATGTGAACAGGTTGGTCGTACCGACCTTATCCAACAGTGGCATAGTAGCGCAACTTGTTTATAATGTAACACACTTTTATGCGACCGGCCTTTGAGGAACGTTTTGCGACTAAAACCGGAGGTGTTTTTTATAACGGGATACCGTACGTGTCAAAGTAGAAACTTTGATTAACAGTAACTTACCGGCACAACATTTCCAGTTATTTGGTTGTGAGCATCAATTTCGACCACAGTTGTTAGTTAGTAATTTGTGTGCCGTCTGACAGAGCACACTTTCGCTCACTAGAGTCTGTTTCTTTCCAGCTAGATTTATATTCCAATCTCTGACGAGAGCGTCTGTTACAAAGCAGCTAAGTGGAAACTTAAGAAATATACCTCAGGAGACGACAGGGCATTTAAGATCGCAAGCTTAAATTCTGTTGATTTGTTAGTTCTTAACCCTATGCAGGTAATATCAATCACAGAACCTTTGGAAAATTAAGTTGCTGTCTTGAGGCTGCCATCCAATCAAATCTGAAGATTTGTAGAATCGGTAAAAGTAACTTTGTGCACAGCTTTTATCTCATTTTTATAGTGTATACGTTTGTGGTGGATGAACGTACAGTGCCAAGCATGTGTTGTCTGGCACACTACGACAGAAAGAAACCCCGAAATTACGACGAATAAAATCGCAATAGGAGTTTGATATTCGGAGAAATAGCTTGAGAACTGATCGCGAAAATCCATCGTCGGAAATGGGAGCAGATAAAACAAATGTTAGCCACTATCGAGCGATATGCATAGTGAGGGATTAAATTGAACCGGTGAACCTGCCTGGAACAGGGAGATTGAAGACAGTGTTGTAGTGAAGAGATTTGTCTATATGGGATAGGCCATTCACCCCGCTTCTTTTCCTGACACTGAAATCATTCTTCGTTTGTCTGTGAAGCTATTATTGGGGTTGCTTTACAGAGGCTCCATAAAATGTGCAAGTACTGTTTACCCATCAAAACCTTACAAATTTGTAACCGATCTTTATGCTACTTAAGCAACGAAAATATTCAACAGTGCTTTATTCATTATTGTTCAATTGGTTTTTCTAGCAATTTTCCCGGTTCAATGAACCAAGCACTAAGAATAAACTTCTCAACCAAATGTTCGGAAAATTCGGCAAATGCTGGATTGCGACTCCAAGGCAACATCACCGTCATGGCGTATCACGCGCGACCCTACCCCGCAAAACGTCTCCGGTTATTCATGTGAGTACACTCACTCAATCTCGACTTGTAACTGACCTCATTCTTTTCAAGCTGTTAATCCTGGATATTTGAAGTATTCTTGCTCCGTTTTATTATTGATTTTTGATTGACTATGATCAGTTGTCTGTTTGGTGCATGCTACTTCGTTTTGTTTGGTACACTTTTATTTCACCCGTGACGAAAAACGAATCGTATTTAATTCGTGATCGATCGATAAACTGCTGATTGTCTTCTATCGATCGGACAAAAAATGCAAATTAACAGAACTTTCTCCGCAAATTCATTTTTATCCAGACGTGCATTTGCATCTGCGTGTTATTTAAATCACTCATTCACTCACTCACTCGATCTAAGTGAGTGTTCCCCTGCGATGTTGAAAAAAATTGAGGGTAAAGTTTTTGCATCGCGTATTAGGCTTGATTAACATCTTTTCCTGATATGATTTACTCCTGATTGAGATTTATTGAGAAAATATGACTCCAGGTAGACTCAGGTAAAACCGGCTGAAAATGTTGTTATTTTATACAGGTGAATTGTACTTCATTTAATTTACAGTCACCCGCATGCTCAAGTAAGCTCAGCAAAATGAGGCCTAGCATGGAAACTATTTTTCAGCTCAATTTGATAGAACAATATTTGCTGTAAGATATTGTTTAAAACACCGGCACTTTATTAGGTCATGGGTGATTGTTAATACTGAGAACACGATTGCACATATTTACGACAGCCATTTGTCTTTGATTATGGCCCTAGTGGTGTTTATTGATGACGGCGTTCTAGCGATGGCTCCACAATTTCAAAGGCCCTAGTCTCGGCTCAGAGAACAACGCTTATATACCTTGTATATCTTTATGGAGTGACGGCGTTGTTCTGTACAATGGTTGGAAGAAAAACGAGAGGAATGGAAATAGAGAAAGGAGGCGGTATTGTTGTTCGCTGCCTGTCGGTGTTATTCTTTCCGATCCCGTTGTTGGTTGCCTTGAGCCATTTGAAAAATGGTTGATCACTGACCGGGCGGCGGAGATTGATAATTGTACACGTGATGCTGATAGACCTTTGAATCGTGTGTTGGCGAAAGATTGAATAAGTAGACGTGTACGATGATGAATGTGTAGAGACAATGGTCTGCTACATGTCCTCTAAATCGAACAAGGTATAATAAACCATGATGACTCAGAATTTCTTCATCTATCTACCTAGCGTAGGGGGATTAATTTTTTTCTAGGTTTAGTAAAATCGGTCAAGGTACTCTGACACTTTAGTGTTACATTGAAGTGAGTGGGGAGCTAAGATCTTCTGGGAGACGACGTTTATTACTTTCGTGGAATCACACCGACTGCTTAGGATTATCGGCCCACTTTCGGTTCATAATTTCAACTTCTTAGGTCATCGATTAGTACGTGACAAATGGGCAACATCTAGACACTTGGGCCAATATTTCGGGTCATTGATCCAGCATTATCCATTTTACAAACCTGAGGTCAATCTATCTAACCCTCGTCATGGTTACACGCAAATCCTACATTATAAGAGAAAGCCGAATGGGCGAACGCGTTTATTATGCACTATAAAGAGAACACAGCAGGCTAATCTTATCTAAACTTGTCTTCCCGGTTTTTACTTTGATCTGATTTGTTAATCGATTTTTGCGACATGACCAAAATTTGCGTTATTCATCTACTGATGCTTCCGAGGATGTAGTCGCTTGAACCGTGAAACATTTCCCATGCTCATAAATACGTATATCAACCCAGTGATGGATTACTCAGTGCAATCTTGGGCACCATGGCTACAAAAGGACATCGAGCTGCTCGAGAGAATTTATCACAGGGCAACCAAAATGGTTGGCTGTCTCGTGCATCTTAATTTGGATACACTGCCTCGCAGACGGGTTTGATTTGATCTAATCCTAACTTATAAAATAATGAACTCAAAGATGTACCCTCTGAGGCACCTATTTCGCTTCCGCTCAAGCTATGCCACACGTACTCATTCCCTGGTATTTGATATTCCACATTCTCACCGGAACTGCCGTCGTTTCTTCTTTTCTGTGCGTGTTCGTTTCTCAAGGAACTCCCTACCGCCAGATGTCGTACAGTCATCTAGTGATAGGATTTTCAGGAACGAATTGAATATATTTATGCGTAGTAATTTCACCTTACATCCCGTTTAAATAACATGATCGTTATACAAACGAATATTTTTTTCCATCATACCGAGACAATACATGACATTTTTTTCTAACTACAATACTGTCGATCTTCCTAATGCCTCAATTTATTTTGTATATATATTTATTGTCCTTATACGAACATCCTGTGGTGTTGTACAGCTTTTTTATACAATATATGCAATTCTTCGAAAACTCTAAATAGTAAAGGACCAATGTATTGTAGTGCTCACATCCCCATCCCTTACACATCACTACCGGTTTCTGGCTGTTTGCCGTCATCAGGTGGAGACAGTAAGATCAGGTTCAGTGAGCCTTAAAACAGTGGAAAAGCGGTAAACAATGTTAAACTTGTATGCCATTGTTATATATGATTCTTACAAAGAACCACGATGTTCAAATACAAAATCATAAAGTGATTACTGGCCAAGTGTTCGAGGCGCATGTAAAAGACCAATGTATTGTGGTGCTCACATCCCCATCCCTAACACACCACTACCGGTTTCTGGCTGTTTGCCGTCATCAAGTGGAGACAGTAAGATCAAGTTTAGTGAGCCTTCTATATAGTAAAGTTTTGCGTTCGGTACTCTCCTCTTGTGTTGTGGTATAAGAGCCTGCGATTAGCACTTCTAAACTCCACAATATTCAAATAGCTCTGCCTCGTAAATTTTTGGAAGCTTGATTAAGAGCGTCCGATTAAAGTCATGAATGTTTTCTCTGTTTACTCATATTTTGGCCAGTGCGAAATGCAGATGCAGCTGAGTTTGAATCCCATTGTCTAATAGTTCATTCTGTTTCGTGAATCTCTAAAGTAGCCGTGCTGTCTCCACTTAACAAGTGCACATTGTTCTAAACCTTTATTTGTGTTTAAACGCAGGGTTTCAGGGGCTGAACGTCAGTTACTTCAGTCAAACCTTTAATTGTGTTACACACGGAACTACTCGATATTCAATCAATAGCCATCAATAAACGTTAGGAGGTCTCCTATTTACTAACCAATGCTGTTTACACTACTTTGGTAATAATATGACCCACTCGTTTTGAAAATTTATATCGGTAATAATTTTGTGTCACTGCAATGTTTGTTTAAACAAACCATCTAATCTTTTGTCATTAAGCGACTGAATATTCCACTATCCATTGTATTGATCATTCGATGTAAACTTTGGATAACTTTAATGTCATGTATTTGCATTTTTCTTATTATATTACTAATTTTAACAGTAAACAAATTGTCCAAACATTGTGGAATTCTCCGTAATAAAAATATGTCTGGTCCAGGTGCTTTAAAGTTCATGCTACCCATAAATCAAGATGATACACGTGTCGTGAATTTTTTATTTTTCCATTCTAAATTTAATGCAACAGCCTACATTTCCACTCGTGCCAAGCGATTGCAGGACCACTGTCATTCCAACACGAGCATTTTGATTACATTTGTGAAGGTGAGTGGAAAAAATATCGATCGTTTTATTTTAAACAAATCACGTTATCTCATTGGTCAATATTTACCGGGGGAAAATTCGAATGTTACATGATTATACCAATGGATATAATTTTCGGTTATATTTTATTTAACATTGAACTTTACAATACATACCTGCAAGAAAATTAAAATCGATATGATCTATTTTCAAAATTAAACGGGGAATCACGTGATATTTCGGCTGATGTTGATATTGCGCTGGCTATTGATCTGGCTATCGCCCCGGACATCCTCAAAATGTTCCATCTAAGCATGTGTGGCACATTGAAGGGGATCGTGTACATGATTTAAAAAGCATCATGAGGTTTCATTAGCTGGCCCGTGTCTGGTAGAAGCAATCTGCTCTTTAAAATAATGTCAATTTTTTTTCTCAAAACGACTTGAGCGTAAACATGGTTATACTTGAATGCCACTGTTGCATAGGGTTCGTACAACGAACCACGATGTTTAAACACAAAATCGCATAATGATTGGTGGTCAAGCACTCGAGGCGCTTATGAATGACCAAAGTGATGTGTTGCTCACATCCCCATCCCTTACACTCCACTACCGGTTTCTGGCTGTTTGCCGTCATCAGGTGGATACACTAAGATCAGGTTCAGTTAGCCTTGAAACAGTGGATAAGTGGTAAACAAGGTTATACTTGAATGCCACTGTTGCATAGGGTTCGTACAACGAACCACGATGTTCAGACACAGAATCACAAAGTGATTCTTGGTCAAGCACTCAAGGCGCTTATGGATGACCAAAATAATGTATTGCTCACACCCGCATCACTTACACACCACTACCGGTTTCTGGCTGTTTGTCGTCGTCAGGTAGAGACAGTTAGATTAGGTTCAGTGAGCCTTGAAACAGTGGTTAAGTGGTAAACAAAGTTATACTTGTATGCCACCTATTGACGGCAAACAGCCAGAAACCGGTAGTGGAGTGTAATTCCGGGGAATGTTAGCAACACATCACTTTGGTCATCCATAAGCGCATTGAGTGCTTGACCAAGAATCATATTGTGATTCTGTGTCAGAACATCATGATTCGTTGTACGAACCCTATATAACCGTGGCATACAAGTAAAACTTTTTTTACATCGAGTGATCTTTGAAAAATCGTGGTTTCACGTATACATGTTATATGATTTCACCAAGTGGGAATTTGCAGTAGTTTTTTTCCCAAAAATTCCTGATTCTCACTTTACACCGTGTTATTGTGAAGATCAGGTTTCAGCATGTTTACCGAAATGTGTTACCGAGTGTGACTCGAACCTAGACCGATCAAAGGTCGTAACCGCTCTGCTACCAGTTAGAATTGTGTACGGTGTATTTGAGCTAGCCTCTTGACATTAAGATTAAGTTGCTTGCATTCATGGTGTGTTTTGTTGTGGCTGACCCAGCATCCGTAAACTAGGTGTACAAACTTGGTCGGCGTGATGCTGTTTCTCCGGTATAGAAGCGAACCATGAGTCTACTCATCAAATACTTACAAGCTTCTATATTAGTTAAAACGCTTCAGCATAGAGCCACTTCAGTTACGGCATATTATCACTTACAAGGGTTCACGGTGCCCAGTTTTGCTCGTTTCAAAATTTTTAAGCATGTTTTAATGTATGAATATTGAATTATAATCATAAAATATTCAATACCACATATTATAAGATCGTCTATCCTGATGCTCAGTTCGATAACATTTGCTCCAATCTGTAGATTCTATTGTCTAGCATAATAAGACAATTTTTAATTAGCTAAAATCCGGTCCGGTAAACAATTTGGATAGAAATCTCTACTGGTGATGGTCCAAACAAAATCACTTGTTGATGGTTGACCAGATGAGCAAAATTCATGTGTAGTTATGCATGGGAACGTCTCTATATTCATCGTCATCAAAAATAAACGTCAAACGTTTCGGATATATAACGGTCCCCATATTCAACCTGTACTACCAAATTGACCTCCTTCGGTCGATATTGATCAATGATGTAGGTCATAATCACACGGCGGTTTCATGTGACGCAATATTCAGAATGGTAAATAGTCCAATGTATTGTGTTCTCACAACCACATCCCTTACACACCACAGCCGGTTTCTGGCTGTTTGCCGTCGTCAGGTGGAGACAGTAAGGTCATCAGTGACAATCTCTCCCGCAGCGTTCTATCAAATACATGTTCGCGTAATCGATAATGTATTTGTAATTATGAAACGCCACGATTGATTGAAAGCTTTCCACAATTATGTCACTTCATACCAGTTTTCTGAAATTTACGTCACAGAATAAACCTAGACTAGATGAACAACTTTCGTATCGCTCAAACTATGGTGTTAATAGGGAATACATGTACCTTGAGCTAATCACTGCTTGATCTTCGTCTAGCAATTCAGCAGCCATGGGTTTCAGATATAAATTGGCCACTAAAATCAATACATCCAGAATACAGTCAAAGCTCGTTTGAAGACGCGAATAGATACAGGCACATGTAACCATTAAAGTTAGGATTACTTCAATTCAAGAGAGATAATCATAATGTTGAACAGAGTGTAATACAAGCAGCAAATACTTTGCTTATAACTGCATCGAACAAATAAGTCGTATAAAGTTTCCGTGACAAATTATAATTACAAATTTATCTCAAATGCTGTACGCGGAAAGATGTAACAAAAGGAATAAGAAACAGAATGGCAGGATAACGTTTCACTTCTCACACAGAAGCTTCGTCAGACCAAGGGTGATAGTCAGGACAGTGAACAGGATTAAGTAGTAGTCAACCCACCACCACTGATTTGACCTTACCGCTAAACAGCCTATAGTACGCCTACGCTGTATCACGTCTCGTGCGAATGACCAGGATCAGTGGTCGATTTGCCTACCTCGGTGTGTATGCACATCAATCTAATCAGGTAAACACGTTCAAGGTCAGTTGACACATCGTAAAATTACATAACTAGCAGGACTTAGGTTAAGCTGGATAGTGGTTGCTAGGATATTTGGTGTAAAATGCACTTTGTAAGCATCCCCGCGTTATTAAACATTACAATCGAATATGGCATTCTGTGTTAACAGAATTGAGCTCAAACACATGACACAGTGTGACACAGCCGATTATCTTCACACTTTTAACAATTGATAGACTTTAATCGTTTTCAAGGTTTACTCTCGTTACATCCGTGTTTTTGTTTCCAAGGTGAAATATTACTGTAATAAAGCTTCAAATCTTATATCACCCGGGTTATTCAACATTTAAACTTGTTGATAGAGTCACCTGAGTGCATCACAATGCCATTGGGTCTAAGTATGAAACTCTACCGAGTCGAAGAATAAAAAATTTCGATTCACATGCTTTGCATACACAAAATTAATTCCACACATATAATGGGTTTTAAACATTTCCGTGTGGATGTGTGTATTTTAAAAGGAAAATATTCAATTTTGTATACGAGTAAGAAAATGTGGGTAAAAACGAGTCTTCAAGCAATCACTTATCCGAGAAGGTGTGTGTAACAAATCAGTAGGAAGAGGTGCCAACAAAGCCGAATTTTTGGACACAAATAATAATTTGACCTTGAAACAACTTGAATATATTAAAACAAATTAAATCCTAGCTGTTGTATTCAAAAAAACTAGCATAAAAATCAAGTATACTACTCCGGCACTTACAAAGTTTATATATTGGTGCATTCGGTGTTTATTTTCAAACGGAAAAATCGATAAAGACGTGTGATTGACTTCTGTATATGTACAGACACAACAAAAGAGAAAAACTTATTCATATTAGGATATATTTCAACTACGTGAACACAAAAAATATACTTTCCGAATTATAACTGGTTCAGGTCAACCTCACTCAACTATACAAAAGTAAATTTAGGACAAAAGTTAACATTTGTATTCAGTTTTCAGTTTTCATCCAAACTATTTCTTAAAACTTCTCCGTAATCAACCATTAATCGGGAATTTATTGACTGTAGTGTAATGTTCGCAGGCTGGATTTGTGTAATCAAACACCAGCAAGTGCGGAAGGAATCATTACAATTGTCAAACAAAGACTGGGCTAGAAAAATGAGGATATTATCTTCATTGGATAAAGCTGTCAAGAAATCGTACTTCTATTTTGGTTTCATTTTAAAATGCCCGCATTTATCCAGCAATTGATCTGAATTCAAAACCCATCAGTTATTTCTTTTGGGTTTACTGTGGTCAGCTTAGAATTTTCAGAATTTTACTAAGGAAAACATTAATCAATCAATATTGATTTTATTTTATTGATTTTTTTACTGCTGATTGGCAAATATTGTCAATATGTCTGAATCCCTTAGGATTCTCTTTAGAGTTTTTATTCTAAATGGTAAAATATAGCGAAGTATAACAGGAATTTTCATCTGCTGGTATAAAACTTATTGAAAGTAGGAGCGCTTGTTTACCATTCTTCCACTGTTTCAAGCGCATGCGGATCCTGATCTTACTGTCCATACCTGATGAGTGCAAACAGTACGAAACCGGTCGTGGCGTGTTTTGTGACGGAAAAGCATGCAAATGAATATTTTGTGTTTTGAATCTTAAATTATACTCGGATTATTTTAACGAGTGCTTTACATTTCGAAACGGGAAATAGGAATACATTGCTTACTCTTATCGATGAATTTAAACGAATATTGTTCACTAATTCAATATATTTTTTTCCTCGAGCATGACATACTCTCGTTCGGATATCAAGTTGTCCAAAAATTTTGTGATCCCAGTTAACCACAGAGTATCGCGAGAAATATGCAAAATCCCACAACTTTTTTGATCCCTAAAAGGAAATATTATCAACTAGAAAATCGTTCAAGCAGATTGTGAATATGCCGGTTATATCATTTTTCATGTAATTTTTGAAAAAAAATAATAATAAATTGCTGAAGTTTACCGCTAACAATATGAAGCCGAAAACCAATCGATTGTATTGCAGTTCAAAGTAGAATCATGTGATCGATAATTCTAGCTGCTTTGAAATTGCACAAAAAATACGAAAAAATCTGACTTGTTGTCATTTTTAAACATAACAGGTGGAAATCATCTCGTTTATAGACCAGACAGTGTTTGACAGCTTGGAAAGGTTTCCGTTCTGTCTTCCGGTGTATGCTTTTGTGATATAAACCTTTAGACATTCTGAACGAAATGTTGCGATACGGTCAATCATACCCCGATCTAGTTTCAGTTTAAGACAATTTTCAGGTAATAGAACGAACGTTTATCGTTTAAATTACATCGAGAGAAAAAGCAAGCAACTTGAACGGATATTTTTCGGAATTACTTTCGTTAATATGTTTTGTTTTCCTGATAAAATGGATAAAACTGTCGAGAGTTATAGGTATTTTTAATAATTGTCAAATTTTATACACAAATGTCCGGTGATTATCTATGATTTTTCACCACGCATTGATTTAAGCGAAATGAGTTTGCCCATTGCAAACGTTGCTGGACTGTGGTGGATTTTTTCAAAACTATTGTTTACCCCAGATGTGTATTTGTATGCCGCTGTTGGATAAGTGTGTGTACTACTGACTTGCTTAATCATATGTGTCAGAACATGTGTAGATGGGGTTAAACCTGAAGCCTCGAACTATAAATGCTCATTTGTACGGATTTTTATCACAAACACACATCCAACTTTGTCCAACATGTATATACAAGTTCGCATTTTGTCCACTGCTTCAATGAATGCGTATTCCGATCAACTGTTTTTGCCTGAGGTGTGCAAACTGCACGAAACCGGTTGTTGCGTGTGTGTAGGTGTGATGTAAATGCATGCAAATGAGGTTATTTCTTCTTCGGGATCTGGGCCAAGGTGTTATCCAATCCTGAAAATTTGGAGACTTCATGGGTTAAACTGAAGGTCAACGTCCTGGGTTTTTGAAATCAATATGATTTAAATTTTAATCATCCAAAATTGACACAGAGTTGGAAATGTTTGAGAGTATTCTTTATTTACGATTGAAAACGTTATCACACACACACACAAACCGAGTGAGCAAGGAATCAGGAAATATTACGGTCATATCTGCTTATGCTCTAAGCAATGAAGCAATTGCGTGTTGGTTAGGGACGGTAGGATTAGGAGCTGCATGCATTTGGAAGAGTGTAAGGATGGAATACAAGTTGCGCTTGTATGCCACTGTTGGGTAAGGTTGGTACAAAAAACCTCGTCAATCACATGAGCCCCCACGTATGTAGACTGGGTTTGAAACCATGACCATGAATATAAAAGCTCATTTGCATGCATCTCCATTACACACACACCCCACGATCAAGTTCGTGTTGTTTGCACTCATCAGGTAGGGAGAGTATGATCAGGATACGCATGCGCTTGAAACGGTGGAAGAATTGTAAACAATTAGCCTATTTTGCCACTTTTGGTTAAGGTACTATTTCTCGATTCTTCTCTGCTTTTCTTAACATAACCTCACTCGATCTCGTCTTGTAAAGCAGATAAAAGTGACCTTTGACTCTACGCATTGCTGACTACATCGAATTAGTTGACGGACTTGTTTACCATTATTTCGCTGTTTCAAGCGCATGCGGAATCTGATCCTACTGTCCCTATTTGATGCATGCAAACAGCATAAAACCGGTCGTGTGGTGTGTATGACGGAAATGCATGCAAATGAGCTTTTTCGTTTATGGTCGTGGGTTTAAACCCAGTCTACATGAGTGTGGGCTAATGTGATTAAACAATGTTGTTCGTACCAGCTTTATCCAACAGTGGCATACGAGAACAACTCATTTATTCAATTAACATGTTTTGCAGCCAAGTAAACTTCACCATAAGCTCATTGACGTTCGCCAGAAATTTTGGTGAAAAAGAGATCAGGTTACATAATTACAATCTTAAGAAAATCGGTAGACACATAACATAGTGAAAGTTTTCCAACCTTTAAAATGTCTATTCGAATAAATGGAAACGAATATTTCTCGATATGCCCACATTCCATCAACTTTCGGTACACAAATGCTTCTTACTAGTTACACAATCAATACGTCGATCGATTTCTCGTATTTTTCGAACTCACCGAACAATTATTTCTTAAAATCCATAGATATTGTGAGGTTGAGTTTAGGGACATGATATATGTATATCATTCTAAATTGAGGAGCGATTCGCTAAACGGTGCAACGAAGGAAGAAATAATTGTTGTGAAATTTAATGAAAATGATGTGGTAGATCGATCGAGCATGTTCATATTACAGTATATCATCGATCGATCGACGATCGATTGATTGATTACAATTCACTGAAACCAGATAGGTATCATTGATTTTTATTTGTGAACACAGATCCAGAATGGATTAATCCATTATTATATATTCCACAATGATAAAATTTATTAACAATTCTGTTTTTTCGTGTCCTTTCATTAATACTAATTGATGTTTGGACGTAATCCAGTGCAATACAATACGGTACAATTTATTTACAAATGAACGCAATTTTTTCTTTGTGCCCTCCCTACACATCCACTCCAATATGGTGAAGTTATCCGTTTTGTTAGAAATCATACAATGGATAAAACGTGTTCGCAAAAGTTTTAAAATATTTTAACACCCATCATCAATATTTACTATCAGTAAATCTTGCTCTAATCATGATTGTACTGGCCTAACAAACACAGCGATGATATTATTTTTACCAGAAGTATCACCGGTGCGATCTACAGAGATTTCTTTACCTTGAAAAACTTGATATCAACAACCGATCATTAATAATGTTTCATTAACAAAAGAGATGTAAAAATGCAATAAAGATGTATGGCAAAATATGGTATCCGCCATTTCCGAATCCAACATAAAAACTTTTTCTGTGTACAACAGCACTGAGCTCATAAATGCGGTACAATGGAATCTCTAACTGATTTCAGAAACATCACACATGTGACGTATTTAATGCAATGAAACATGTTTTGTGACCGATCGTGAAATCATATTAAAGATAAAGAAAGTTTCTAATGTAACAGTGAGAGCTGTTCATTGGTACAGTTACGCTTCTGACTCAGACCAAGAGTGTCAGTACGATAAGAGGTCAGATTTAAATTGCATGCACTTGCCGAATCCTAAGCTGGCTAAGTACTGCACTGGCCATGGTAGGCTCTGAGCTTGTTAAGATCGAAGGGCGATATTATACCTAATTAAGTGATTATACAGCATGTAGGAGTGGTATGTTCACCCTACTACGGCAGCCCCGTCTGCCTTGGCTTGGCCACGTAAAAAGAATGGAAAATGGTCGTAATCCGGAACATCTACTCTGTGGTGAGTTGAAATCAGGAATTCAATCATTGGGCAGACCAAACATGCGGTACAAAGACGTTTGCAAAAGAGATTTATGAAACCTCTTGGCATTGACTCCGCGATTTGAAAAGAACTTGCTCTTGACCGTTCATATTGAAGGCATTGTGTGAAACGTCGTTTGCAAGCTGAAGAGGAGCAGATACAGCTCTTGGCTGCTGAACGCCGGCGTGCAACTGACGCCCAACGACGGAGTTCTGACTATCGTTGCAAGTGTTGCGGGAGAGATTGTTCCTTCTGAATCGGACTGATTAGTCATTCGAAAAGCTATGTAACATGGAAAATCATGCGATTGTGATGTACACCCATGGGCGATATCGACCTAAGAAAGCCAATAATACGGGTGGCAGTGCGTCAATTGATTTCAATTTTGCCTGTTTATTTAGCAAACTCAGTATCAAGATACTCATGTTTTCAAATATTGCTGAAACGGTAAGCAAGATACGATTTTGCTAGCTGATATTTAGATAATAACATGCAACTCGTTTAATCACATATGCCAAGTTAAATGATGATCAAGCATTTGCATGCATTTGAATCACAACACACACACGCGCCAAGACCGGCTTATGGCAAGGCCATTATTTAACATCACTTACGTGTGATGGGAATGTATGCATATGAGCTTTTTTGTTTGTGGTCATGGGTTCAAACCCTGTATACATGAGTGTCGGCTCGTGTGATTGAACAGGTTGGCCGTTCCAAACTTATCCAACAGTAGTTAACAAGTTTATACTTTTCAAGTCATGCGTTTCCTCATCCTACTGTTTCTATCTGGTAAGTACACACTGCACAAAACCGGTTGTGCTGTAATTGTATTGTAATGCAAGCAGATTTTCTTGTAACTTATGCTTTCAGCAGAATTTGACAATACAAATTTCAGTTCAGATCATTTTTTTCTTTGACACACTCACTACAAGTCAACGATTAAAAACATCAGAGTTTGAGATTTGTGATTCTGGGTTCGGCTTAATTTTCAAATTGTTTTTTTATGAACGACACCAACATTCTGTCCAAAATGACATTAGAATGTACTTTCTGGTCAACAACTAATTTACTTTTTACCAAGTTAACATGGAGATATCACGCAGTCCACGCATTGCCTTCAATCTTTGTGATCTTCACCGCGAATTTAAATTTACATTTCAGAAGTTTTTGAGCAAACACCTACATCTAATACACGCCGGTGTTTTGTGTTGTTCAACGTTAGGTTTCACATTTACGTAACGTGCTAAATCTTAGCAAATCAAAGAAGTTTTACGATTGCTACAAACAAGTCTTTTTTTACCATCTTTACTGTTTCAAACGATCAGTTAACCCGACATTACTTCCTTCACTTGATGGTGGGAACCTTGTGAAAACCGGCTTCCTAATTAGTGTAAAACTTCATGTATCGTGCTGATCGGTTTGTCCGTTGTCTGTCATGATGTACATTTTGAGAACACTAACGGACAGTGGCTGCATATTATGAATCCATTAAACACATCTAGATTGTTCCACGACTCGAAATAATTTGCCATCGTCCCATTGTGCCAGCAGTACCCAGAAGGTAGTCGTGGTGGATGTGAGCAACAAAGTACTTCTATCATTGTTAGCCCAGTTAAGCGCTCCAATTCGAATTACTCAGTGTTTTTTTCTAAAAGTGAAGCAAGTGTTAAGTTTCGAGAAACCTTTTGCACCAAAAATTGGAATGTGATTAAAAAGATTTGTTTTGATCTAGCCCGTGCGATAAGATGCACAGTATTGCCTCTATTAATCCTATTCGATTAGGCATCTTAAGTTATCGAGATATCGCATAACTAACAATTATTTCACTAGCACATTCATTAGAAAACAAAATCAATTATGCACCATCACGAAACTTTTAAACGTTTAAACTCAACATGGATTTTTTTATTCTGAAATTAATATGCACACTAAACCCGGAATATCTACATGCGAACATTCTACAAATAAAAGTTCACTTTTTATTAATTTTAAAGTATTTCATGCATAAGCATCAAGTGATGTGAAAATCGAGCATCAAACAATCTTTCTGCTATTTTCAATTTCCAGCCTTCACTTCGAAAATTCGCTTGGAATTTCATTGCACCCCAAATGCACGCAGCACCCGACTTGGTAAGGGCAGTCTATTTCACGCACACACGTCGTCAGAAAATCGAAATATTGTAAAGGTCAAATGAACTTTTGAATTTTTGAAATTCCAACCGATAATTGAATTTGAATTGCGTAATTTAAATTACACCAATGCCGGTTCTATTTAACGCTAAATTTGACCGAAAATGGCAAAAGTGACTATGCAGAGCAGTTGTTTATTTGTTGTTGTTTATTTGTGAGGCATTTTGGAAAAAATTCTTGGGGAATTGTGATTTTTCGGTGTCCTTTCATCTCAGTCGTTTAAGTGTACGGAGAGGAAACTTGTCGTGAAACCAGGCAAATTCGTTTATCGTTTCGTGTTTGAATGTTTTTCGGCAGCTGCTGTTTTTTTAGATTGATTCTCGATTGATTTTATGCGGATAGAGAAAAATTGGATAATATAAATACACATTTTTACACTCCGGAAAGATTTGATGAATTGTTTGTGCCTAATTTCATACTTGTTGATTGCTTGGTGGAAATAATAAGAATGGTAAAGTTTTTGTCTCTGCTAAATGGAACGATTAAAACGTTTCCAAAAGCCTAAACACAAACAAAATGTCAGCCATTAGACGAACTTTGCTCTTTCTGTGAACCACGAGTGTAAAAGAATGAAGACAAGCATCCAGAAGACGGCTGTGTTGTCCGAGTGTAGTGAATGTGAACACTTTAATAATTGGTCTTTCTGATAAATTAATTTGTTGAAATGGAAGGAAGGTTGACTGGAACGAGCATAGTTAAAACCTAATTGAATGTTCAATACACACACAGTTTTACTACTATTTTGACGCTCGCTGAACGCAATCCTAACCTTTCAGCCAGAAGAAAGTTCATTTCCAATGGTCCGTAAAGGTTTTTAAGTGTAGTTGTTCTGATAGTTACAAGGCTGTTTTGATGGGTTGTCTTAGATTTACTGCGTGAATCTGTCACCCGAAAGATGCGCATTTTAATCTTAATAACGAGATTCACAAATTCCAAACTTGTTGAGCCCCTTTACACTGTTTCCGTGCTCTTTAGTCAGTCTTGCTTGCATCATCTA
>JACCGJ010022783.1:0-12988 GCA_013407085.1 Atriophallophorus winterbourni
CTGAGAGAATTTCCTAACACCTGTGCTGAAATCATATTACCATGCGCTAACAAAATTTGACTATTATTAATGTATAGTGGGAGGTGCTATATGTAATTTAAATGAAACGAAAATGTATAAGTAAACAAATTAAAGTGACACATAACATAAGACTGTACACGTCGCTACAGAAACCCACTTATATATTCATTGTATAGCAAAGCGGATTGGCTTGCACTCAAATGAAGAAGATAGATCAGCGGAAATAGGTTGCATTTTATATTATCCGCAAGATAAATTTTCCCACAATAAAATATCAAGCCACACACAGAGAATTCAAACTGTAGCGGCTGAATTAAAGCCTTGGTTCACAACAAGCACTATGATAGCACACACACCAAATGAAAACTCCGGAACGCAAAGGTGTATGCACAGCGGTAGCTTGTAAAATTCACGCAGTACAAAAAGAAAGTAATTCAAAATTTGCGAGTAATCACGCAGTAAAAGATACGACAAGTCACTGTGATCCTGGATGTGAGAATCGCTCATTGTATGGAACAACGGATGACCATGGATCTGGCCGTCTGTCTGAATGGGAAATAAAGAACAAAGATCAAGGCGCTCAGTTGCAAAGTAACGGTTTGAATAATTAAAGGGCCGCCCTAATTGTTCCCTGTTTAATTCACTCATTACTCTTACTCTCCTTCCACAGATCTATTTACATCTGAACGGCCAACCTCTGACGGTCGAGCACACAATGAAGGTCGAGACGATTAAACGTGATTGGTCGATCTCCGATGACCTTAAAAACTCGAATTGACTATATATATGTGTGTTCGGCCATTATGTTTGGAAGCCCTTGTACCCGCTTGTTCAATATACGCTATCCCGCTAATTTGCGTGCTTCATTTCTAGCTGGTGCTCGGAATCCTCGGTGACATATTACATTGGCGACCACGCCAGGATGAATTTCGAAAAGCAACTCGATCCTGAAATGCCCGTATTGGAGGAAGAAGGCAAAAGAAACCCATCCGTTCCTCAACTTTCCCCTCTCAATTATGGAAAACCACGAATACCCCCGCCGGATAAATATTCTATCGGTGATGATTATCGTATTTGGGAAATCCAGACTCGAAGATATTTAAAATATTTTTCTGAAATGGAACGATCAGACGTAATTCTTAGCCTGCTTTCCCGCGATGCCTTTTCTCGAATTGCTGATTGCGAAATCCCTGATGACATAACTTCACTTTTTAGTTTGTTACGCCGAAGGATTTCTGGGAATGAACCAACTGTTGTATGCCGTGCACGATTTCATGAACGGCGACAAAACGCGGGCGAGCCTGCACTAGAATACATCGCCCAACTTCGTTCCCTGGCTGCCGCAGCTTTTCCAGATGATTCCACCGAGTGCAGAAAGCGAAAGATCCTGGAGAGATTGCTGGAAGGAATTGAAAACCCTGAAGCTAGAAAAGAGTTCATGTTCCGACCGCCTGCCGATTTAGATCAAGCGGAAAGAATTGGCGAAATCATAGACCAAATGGATGGAAGCTGTGAAAGATTGTCTCACGGGGTCTCCTTTGGTTTGAAGAAAGAAAGCAATCACGTGTTCACACCGACACCGGAATGTCGTCCATGGCGACAACCCATGCAGTGCTCCATATGTAATGGATATGGACACACCGACCGCTTTTGCAGACGCAAGAAGAAGTATACCATTCATGGGAGTAAGTCGAAACATTCTGCTCATTCATTAATCGCCTTGAATGTGAATGAGATTTCTAATATGAAGCTCCCTGTTATATATACATCAATAGGTAGACAGCTCTGCTATTGCTTGATTGATTCTGGTTCCGTATGCTGCCTCATTCGTAAAGATATTGCGGACAAAGTAGACAATGCAAAAACTTTCCGTAATTCGATGCGTTTGCGAGCTATTAATGGTAGTCATCTTCAGATAAACAACTCAATAATAATTTCTGTTACGTGGGCTAATCAAACGGTCGTGCAACAGTTTTGTGTCGTTCCTACACTGCCATTTGATGTTGTCCTGGGAATCGATTTTCTTAATAATACGAGAACGACAATCGACTTTTGTCAAGATTGTCTATGGGTAGACCATGTGTATATGCCTCTCAACGATGAAGGTGGTACCTCAGAAAGATATTGTGCGACAACGACCGCGACTAAGAATGAGCAAATTGAGTGGTTCCAGCAAATATCAGAAGGTATCCAGCCAAGCGTATCAGCCTCGTTAAAAAACGAAATGACTGCAATTTATCCACTACCGAAAGTGCTGGTTCGTTTCCACCCTCGTCTGTTGCACAATCGCACATTACTGCCGATCCGTTTGCCTGCCAGGCAGGCGAAATGTCAAGCGTAATGTGCTCCCCCATCCTGCCATCGCCGCACTCCGAGTTGTCGAGATTGCATGAACTTGTCCCGAAAGAAGACCAGCGAATCAGCCCTCATACTTGTATCTTTGGCGTTAACGAAGCTGACGATTTCGAACGAGTTTGCGCCAATGATTCTGCACGAGAATCCTCATCGTCTGAGGTAAACGGTGTTCCAATGGATCAGTCAATTGATAATCCACCTCGACTGTTTTCTCATCCAGACGCAATTGCTACCTGTGATCATACTACAAGCGATCCTTCGGTTAACGTTTCTCGTGAAACACATCTTCATCAAGTGCTTGAAGGATGCACTACTATTGATTCGAATGCCTGCGAGATAATCACTAGCGCTTCGGAAAATGGCCCGAATAACGAGTTAATGCTGACGCACTCGGATGATGTGGCTACAGATGCATTATCTTCATCTGATTATGTGATTAATTTAAGAAAAACCATGATTAAAGCGCATGCGCTGGCAAGAGAAAACTTGGGTGCTTCCCTACGCACGCAAAAGGAATACTACGACAAAAGTTGCTATGGCTCGCCGTTTCAGCCAGGGGACCTGGTGTGGTTGAATATTGGGGCCCCAGGTCCTGGTGTAGCGTTGAAGTTTTGCCGCTCTTGGAGAGGACCGTTCCAAGTTATTGAAATGATTTCGGAGACCACCTGTTTGATAAGCGATTCTCGAGACCCGAACAAACAGCAAACAGTGCACATCAACCGACTGAAACCAGCCCATAACGAGAAATCTCTGGAGCCATTGCAAACCACAACAGCAGATGTCGTAGCCCATGAGGTTGAGGTTCCAATCGACGGGGGCAGTGCGGTGCCACTGAGGCCAGTGTCTTTCGAAGGAGGGGATGATGTAATGAATCTAAGAGGGCCGCCATATTGTTCACTGTTAATTAACTCTCACTCTCCTTCCACAGATCTATTTACATCTGAACGGCCAACCTCTGACGGTCGAGCACACAATGAAGGTCGAGACGATTAAACGTGATTGGTCGATCTCCGATGACCTTAAAAACTCGAATTGACTATATATATGTGTGTTCGGCCATATTGTTTTTGAATCCCTTGTACCCGCTTGTTCGATATACGCTATCCCGCTAATTTGCGTGCTTCATTTCTAGCTGGTGCTCGGAATCCTCGGTGACATATACATAAGAAATGACGCTTCGTTACAACAACTGATCATGAATTTTCCTTTAAATTATAATTTGATCAGCGAAGTCAAAAGAACGGCATCTGTGGGAGAAACATTTGATTTGCTCGACACAAGCAATTATTTTCACATTCTATTAAACAAGGTAATTCTGTGGTGCTGCAATGTTTGATTTTGATCCATAAATCCAAAAAATCATCTAATTATATTCTGCTAATAGAAAATCATACCATTTATTTTTACGAAATTAATATATAATTCGTTTTGACATGAATTATGACACTTTATATTGAGATCCAGATAATGGCATTCTAACAAATGAAAAAATAATTTATCGCGAAAAATTTACAAAATTTGATCATGTCCAAATAACAGAATTGAAGGTGGAACTTTATGGTAATAAGATCACAGAGACACCACAAACCGGTGTGATCAACAAAATATATTGGTCTCTTATATGTGTCGCGAGCGTTTGGTCAGGAATCACTTTGTGATTCTGTATTTCAACATTGTGGTTCTTTGTATGAACCACATAAAAACTGGCATACAAATATAACATTGTTTACAGCTTTACCACAGTTTCAAGACTCACTGAACCTGATCTTACTGTCTTTACCGGATGACGGCAAACAGCCAGAAACCGGTTTTGCTCTGTAAGGGATGGAAAATTGAGCCCCACATTATATTGTAATTTGACATTCTACCAAGTTTCAGAATACCTAAATATGATATCTTCAAAAGGAGTAGCGTATGTGGAACCCGATCAAAAGCCTTGCTTATGCCTAGGAATACAATAATCACTGATAATCCTTGGTCTAGTGAAATGGTTATGTGATCTAAATATTCTAACTGGCAGGTTACACAAGATTTTCGGTTTAGGAAATCATGTTGGAGTGGGGAGAACGCATCTGGGCCAAGGTAGTCCAACAAAGATTTCCTAATTGACTTTTCAAATAACCTAGAGAGAATAGGAGTATAATTAATACGGCGATAATTCATAACGAGGTTCGAATTACCAGATTTTAAACGAGAGATAATAACCGAGTGTTTCCAATGAGTTGAAAAGGCTGATATAAAACCTACACCATCGCGCTTGTAAGAAATTTTACTTCTTTTGGAATCGATGGATCAAGAAGTATCTCCCAACCTTACAGAGAAGGAAAAAATGGTTGAAGCCAGAGAGAAACTTGAAGCAAGGCGATGTCGTACTGCTAGTGAGTGACCAAGTCCCAAAGGAAAAGTGGCCGCTTGGGTTGGTGCTCGAATGTAAAGATAGTGAAGATGGATTAGTTCGAAGAGTCACCGTGCGCTCATCCGCAGGAATCTTGGAGCGTGAAGTTAGGAAGCTATGTTTGCTTGAGGGTGCTGCGTAGTGTAGTGGTAGGGTGGGGAATGGGGTGTACATGGGGTGTCAGGCCCGGGGGATGGTGCTTAAGGTTCGAGGCGGGTTTTCGGATCCGTTGACTCCAGAAATACCACCGGGCAATCAGTCTGCCGGTTGCATGCGAACGCGAACGTTGATTACACTGAAGGCAAATGTTTTAGGTGGGAGGCGGGTCTTCGGGTCTGCCAACTCCAGAGATACCACCAAACATTTGATCGTGGAGTCGCTGTCATGGGTCGACTAGCCAATTAGAGGAGAGCCCCGCAGTTCAGTGTTTGTGTCTCAACTTGCTTTTCAGATTTGGAGGAATTTTGGTGGGCGGTGTATGAATTCGCTTGGATGTTTCGAAAATTCCTCTTTCGGTCAAGCAAGATCAAACGAACTAAATAAATTTGTTTCCCATTTTACACCGTGTTCCATATCCAGTTTTTTGCGTCATAATTTTCCAGTGATATTTTTTGTTTGTTATCTGAATTAAAAATAACATTCGAACTAAATATTAAATCTGTGAGAGTTTTCTTTCCGGAGCAATGTTCCTTTATTTAACTGCACTTGGGCTTCCGCATAATCATCTCACTCTTAGCGCCACACAGCGTGTTAAGGATTTAGGAGTACTAGTCAGGACTGACTTCAAATGGGAGGACCAATGCGCCGCTGCAGCTCAACGTGCTTACAAAGTGCTCTTTCGGCTGGGATCCGTGTTATCCAGTAGAAGACCCGATGTATTCCTGCCCCTTTACGAGGCATTAGTTAGGCCGCATTTAGAATATTGTGTCCAGGCGTGGTGCCCTTACTACAAGAAGGATATCGTTCAACTCGAAAGCGTACAGCGTCTCGCAACTCGCATGATTGAGGGTCAGCGAGGGAAACCTTACGCTGCACGCCCGAAGTCCCTAGATCTTTTTTCACTTACGCGCCGTCGTTTGAGATGTGACTTAAATGAAACCTTTAAGATCTTGAAGGGGTTAAGTGGCGTTAGCATGACCGACTTCTTTGCCTTAAGTCCTGAGCTGGGCACCCGGGGCCATTCACTCAAACGTGCTAAGAAGCGATGTAGACTAGACTCCAGGAAAAACTTTTTCAGCCTCAGGGTGGTAAATTTCTGGAACCGGCTTCCAGAAGAACTTATATCCTGCACTTCTGTCGCAAGTTTTAAGAACGGTTTGGACCACATCTGGGGTAAACTTTTTCCTGAATTCTCCCCCTAATTTTTATGCAAGATTAAGTAGTTCACCATTTTTAGTTTGTTTTTGTTTGGTAAGTAAGTAAATGCTAAAGTTCTGTTTCTTTAATACACAACTATTCTTTAGCTGACCTCTCACCGTACTGGTGAAGAGAAATGTATTCTTATCTTTCCAGCATTATTTATAACGAGGTGCTTCCTAAATATAACCCGGATAATCCCTTGGCATCGTGATCGTCGAAGATATTCAAAATCACAATAAGAATAATCGCTTTGGCTGTGGTGGTTGCTTCTCTGCAGCTTTCCACCGAAAGAAATTCTGGACGCTCGATTGGCTCGTTAGCCACTTACTGTCCTGTGCAACTAAACTGAACAGAACTGAATATTTTGATTCGTCCGTAACCCGTGTTTACCGTTATTGGAAAACGGTAATTTTTTGTGCACTCGACTGAGCTGTTTGACTCCCGTTTATTGGACACGTTGGGTTTGCTTTGAAACCTGTATTCGATTACCGTTGAGGTTTCTTATCTTTTGCTTGTTAATCGTTTTTGTCAATATAGTACAGCGTAAATTGAAGTATTGTTCTGATTTGGGATCGATTCGTAAACGTTCGTCACTCCCGGTATAATAATCTAATGGCTGGTAGCAGGCAACTAGTTTCCGTGACAGAAACTATTCCCCAGTGACGATTTGGTCGCTACAACCAGGGAAAGCATTGGAGATTTGAATCTGGAGGACAGAAAATTAGCCGATACCGACCTGTCTAAGGCGACTGCTTTGTCCAGGTTCTTCAGTGGCGTTCAGATACGTGATAATTCTTTAAATGCTACGTCTAGCTCGTTTAATCTACTACCTGGTGCTCCTGCACGGATGTGCAATCGTGCAGCATTTATGTGCTGTGCGGCTAACATCGTGCTAAATTGATTGGCCAACGGTAGTGAGCTACATGCTGAAACACGCTGGAGTCTCACTACCATTTCTATTTCCCCCCTCATATCTGTCTAGGCCTGAACAACCTGACAGTAACTTAGCCCACGTGCAGTCATTGACTGTGCGGCACTTTGCCTGGATCAGGCTTGTGCTTTCATACCTGCCATATACCTGCACTAGATGAATTGTCCTTCATTGAATCCGAGGTGTATGAAGCACTTATCCATGTTCGCGTTAACAAGGCTGAGGGACCAGATGGTATCCACTCGAGTATGCTAAAGAATCTCGCACCAGTGCTTAAAGCTTTATGCAAGTTCTTCAATTCATGCTTGAACCTGAGAGTGGTTCCAAGTGAGTGAAAAGAAGCCATAATCGAACTAATACACAAGGGTGTTTGCAGGTCAGCCTGACTAGTATCGTCTCGAAAGTATTTTAAAATCTGCTGCCTGACAAAATCTGTCAGCATCGTAGTGGACATTCTCTACTGAGTGTAACTCAACATGGATTTCTTAAGGGTAGATCCTGGCTGACTAACCTTCTGAGTTTTCTCGATACTTCAACTAAAGTGCTGGACAAGGGAAAGCCAGTCGAAGCCCTCTAATTAGATTTTAGCAAGGCTTTTGATTCCGTGAATCACCGCCTTCTAGAGATTAAGCTAGCAGCAATAGGCAAATGGGGTAGTCTAATTAATTGGATAAAGGCCTTCCTTACAGGTAGGACATTCCGAGCTCCTATAGGATCTACGCTGTCAGATCAAACCGACGTGATAAGTTGTGAACCCCATAGGTCGCTACTCGGTCCTCTTCTATTCCTGATTTTCATCGATGACTCGTCCTCTGCATTGAAGTGACCATGCTTCATTTTCGCGGATGATGTGAAATTCATGAGATCAACGTATAAAGAAAAAGAAGAAGGCTTCATTCGTTAATACAAATTTTCAGCGTATCAAATTAATTTAACCACCCAAGTTTTTAATGCGAATAATGAATATGACAGAAGAGTTAAAGTTTAATTGGAAAATTTGAGATTGTCAGTCACATTCAATTCCAAAAAAGCTTCGATTTCGTCTACACCGGTATTAAGCGTTGTGATGGAAGATAAAGAATTGTAAAAATCCACATGCACAAGTTATCTTTTCCATTTTTCTGACCGGCGCAGCAAATCCCCCATTTTTTTAAAAATTGCACAGCATTTAGTTCAGTTCAGTACAGTTGCACAGGACAGTAAGTGGCGAACGAGCCAATCGAGCGTCCAGAATTTCTTTCGGTGGAAACTGCAGAGAAGCAACCACCAATGCCAAAGCGTTTATTCTTATTGTGGTTTGGATATCCTCGACGATCGCGATGCCAAGGGATTATCCGGGTTGTATTTAGGGAGCACCACGTAATGAATGATGCTGGAAAGATAAGATTACATTTCTCCTCACCAGTACGGTGAGAGGTCAGCTAAAGAAGAGTTGTGTATTAAAGAAACAGAACTTTAGCATTTACTTACTTACCAAACAACGATAAAAAGGGTAAACAACCTAATCTTGCATAAAAATTAGGGGGAGAATTCAGGAAAAAGCTTACCCCAAATGCGGTCCAAACCCTGCTTAAAACTTGCGACAGAAGTGCAGGATATAAGTTCTTCTGGAAGCCGGTTCCAGAAATTTACCACCCTGAGGCTGAAAAAGTTTTTCCTGGAGTCTAGTCTACATCGCTTCTTAGCACGTTTGAGTGAATGGCCCCGGGTGCCCAGCTCAGGACTTAAGGCAAAGAAGTCGGTCATGCTAACGCCACTTAACCCCTTCAAGATCTTAAAGGTTTCAATTAAGTCACCTCTCAACCGACGGCGCGTAAGTGAAAAAAGATCTAGGGACTTTAGGCGTGCAGCGTAAGGTTTCCCTCGCTGACCCTCAATCATGCGAGTTGCGAGACGCTGTACGCTTTCGAGTTGAACGATATCCTTCTTGTAGTAAGGGCACCACGCCTGGACACAATATTCTAAATGCGGCCTAACTAATGCCTTGAAAAGGGGCAGGAATACATTGGGTCTTCTACTGGATAACACGGATCCCTGCCGAAAGAGAACTTTGCGAGCACGCTGAGCTGCAGCGGCGCATTGGTCCTCCCATTTGAAGTCCGTCCTAACTAGTACTCCTAAATCCTTAACACGCTGTGTGGCGCTCACAATGAGAGAATTGCCCGACACCTGAACTGAAATCTTATCAAACAGTGCTGACAAGAATGGGCTCTTATCAAGGTTAAGTGGGAGGTCCCACTGGTGTGACCAGTTTATGACCCGTTCAAGGTCGTGCATCAAGGTATCTCCGTCCGTTGATCCGATGAATTTCACATCATCCGCAAAAATGAAGCATGGGCACTTCAATGCAGAGGACAAGTCATCGATGAAAATCAGGAATAGAAGAGGACCAAGTAACGAACCTTGGGGTACACCACTGATCACGTCGGTTTTATTCGACAGCGTAGATCCTACCCTAACTCGGAATATCCTACCTGTTAGGAAGGCCTTTATCCAAGCAAGTAGACTACCCCGAATGCCTTTTGCTGCTAGCTTAATTTCTAGAAGGCGGTGGTTTACGGAATCAAAAGCCTTGCTGAAGTCTAGGTAGAGGGCTTCGACAGGCTTCGCTTCATCCATCCTTTTAGTGGCAGTATTGAGAAAACTAAGAAGGTTTGTCAGGCAGGATCTACCCTTAAGAAATCCATGCTGAGTTACACTCAGTAGAGAATGCCGACAAAGATGCTGACAGATTTTGTCACGCAGCAGTTTTTCCATTACTTTCGAGACTATGCTAGTCAGGCTGACAGGTCTATAGTTACCAACAGTTGAGCTGCAACCACCCTTGTGTATTGGCACGATTATAGCTTCTTTCCACTCACTAGGAACCACTCCCATGTTCAAGCATGAATTGAAGAGCTTGCATAAGGGTTCTGTAAGCACTGGGGCAAGATTCTTTATCATGAGCGAGTGGATACCGTCTGGTCCCTCAGCTTTGTTGACGCGAACATGGATAAGTGCTTCATACACCTCGGATTCCATGAAGGAAAACTCATCTAGTGCAGGAGCGCCAGGTAGTAGATTAAACGAGCTAGACGGAGCAATTAAAGAATTATCACGTCTTTGAACGCCACTGAAGAACCTAGAGAAGGCACTCGCCTTAGACAGGTCGGTATCGGCTACTTTTCCGTCCTCCAGATTTAAATCTCCAATGTTTTCCCTGGTTTTTCCTTGCGATTGAGCGTAGCTATAAAATCTTTTGGGATTGGATTTAGCATCCCTAGCTAAGGATAACTCAAACTCCTGTTTGAGCAAACGCTGTATTTTAACACAAGAGTTCCGAGCGGTTTTGTATCAGACCCAAGAACCAGAAGTAAGAGATAGCTTATATTGCCGCCATAAACGATCTCGTTTTCGGGTAGACCGACGAACTCTAGGAGTCCACCAGGGCGGCCTATGATGCTTTTTCACGACTTGCAGCGGAGCGTGCTTGTCTTGTAACTCCTTAAGATATTTACAAATTCTATCCCAGTTTTCACTTACATTAAAATCGTTAGAGAACTGAAAGAAAGATTTTGAAGTCTGTAGAAGAAAATCCCAGTCTACAAACCTAAAATTTCGTCTAGGGCGAGCAGTAGGTTTGTGAAACCGCAGTACCGCTCCGAAGCTTATCATTACGTGATCGCTTTTGCCGAGCGGTGGTAGGTATTTTAAGCATCTAACGGCTTTGGGCTGGGACGACAATACTAGGTCGAGAGTGGATGGAGTACACCCATTACGAAACCTCGTAGGATCACTCACATGCTGATGCAGCGCATGATCATGGAGCCATTCGAGAAACATTTCGGATTGCTTGGTGACTAAACCTACAGAGACGGCCCAAGTTATGTCCGGGAGGTTGAAATCACCTAAGATGAGTACGCTGGGAGCTGATTGAAACAACCTGTCGAGCGTCTCAATCAGCTGTGTAATCTCCTGCTGGGCTGCACTGGGTGTGACGTAGACACAAGCAATTGCGAGGGCTGACTTGTAGCAAGTCAGGATACTCGTAACAACTTGGACGTTTTCACTGGTTAGGGACATACCCGTTCCTGTATTGTGCAAGCCATACACTAGGAGGTGTGCAACGCCACCGCCTCTTTTGTCGCCAGGTCTATTGCATCTGATGACGAGATACTGCTCGCTGATGTTTGTTGGCACATCGTCAAGCGCGGACAGCCATGTCTCGGAAAGCGCTATAACCCGGGGGTGCAACTCAGCCACACGAAGAGAGAGGTCAGCCCACATATTCCTTATGCTGCACACATTAGCGTACAGCACTGGGGCGCTGGTTTGCGTGCTTCTGAAACTAACCCTGATTGGCCCTCGGTCGATGCACCCGAGGGTAAAGCGTGCGGGGCATCTAACGTCCTTCGATTACATAGAAATATGTTAAAAAGTTAAAAAAAAACAAAAGGATTCCATGCTGATTTAAAAAAAATAAAATGCGTAGAAAAAGTTATTTGAGCACGGTCGATTCAAAGGCTTCGCTCATGAGCAGGTCATAAACTGGTCATACCAGTGGGACCCCCCACTGAACTGAACCTTAATAAGAGCAAACTCTTGTCAGCACTGGTTGATAAGATTTCAGTCCAGGTGTCGGATAATTCACTCACTGTTAACGTCACACAGCGTGTTAAGGATTTGTGAGTACTAGTTAGGACTGACTTTAAATGGGAGGACCAATGCGCCGCTGAAGCTCAACGTGCTAGCAAAGTGCTCTTCCGGCAGAGATCCGTGTTATCCAGCAGAAGACTCGATGTATTCCTGCCCCTTTAAAAGGCATTATTTCGATCGCATTTAGATTATTGTGTCCAGGCATGGTGCCCTTACTACAAGAAGGACATCGTTCGACTCGAAAGTGTACAGCGTCTCGCAACTCCCATGATTGAGGGCCAGCGAGGAAAGAAAATTTTTTTATTTTTTCATCATCATTCATAACGAGGTGCTTTTTAAATACAACTCGGATAATCCCTTGGCGTCGTGATCGTCGAGGCTATCCAAATCATATTGAGAAAAAACGCTTTTCAGTGGTGGTTGCTTCTCTGCAGCTTCCCACCGAAAGAAATTCTGGACGCTCGTTTGGCTCGTTAGCCACTGACTGTCCTGTGCAACGGAACTGTACCGAACTAACATTAAATTGAGCTTAATTGACTTGATCAATGGATATAGCATGTCTCGAAAGGGTCCAGCGCCTTGCGACTAGGATGTTTGAGGGTTAGACAGGTAAAACCTATGAGGCTAGACTCAAGGACCTCGGTTTGTTCTCACTAAAGAGACGGCGGCTGCGATGTGACCTAATAGAAGCCTTCAAGATTCTAAAGGGTCTTACGGGTGATAATAGTACTGAAATCCTTAAACTTGCCCCTAAAGCAGCTACAAGGGGTAATTCCATGAAACTTCTTAAGAGTAGGCCCAGTTTGCTGGCATGTGAGCACTTGTTCAGAAACCGTGTGGTCAACTTCTGGAACAAGCTCTCAGATTGTATAGTAAGCCTCTCAAATGTGTTGGGCTTTAAAGGGGAATTAGACGTTAAATGGTCTATCATATTTCCGCGCATTGTCTAATAAAAAAACTTAAAAACAACCGTATTTTTACATTTTTATCATATTTGTCTAGGCCTGGACAACCTGACAGCAAATTAGCCCACATGCAGTCTATGACTGTGTTTCACTTTACCTCAAATAGGCTAGTGATTTCATACACCACACATTGTTCACGCATATTAATGCATTGTTTCCTAAATAGCTGACCTCTAAACGTGCTGGTGAAGAGAAACCCTACCTTACTTTCCAGATATTCGGAAACAAGAACGTGTGAAAAGTACGAACTGTATACTCTATATCGAAGTGCCGGGTGCTCAACCGCATACCGTCGAAGGAAATCTGGGCGCGTGATTGGCTTTTAGC